>JXCR01113176.1:0-72697 GCA_002079205.1 Phalaenopsis hybrid cultivar | reverse complement strand
CTTGAAGGTAATTTTTCTTGATTTTTATCGAGAGTATTCTTAGGTAACTTCAGTTATCTATTCTGTAATTAACTGTAAGGGCTTGCCCTTATAAGAAGCTTTTCCCAAACCCAGCATAATATAAACCCTATTTAATTCCTTATATTAAATAGGAGAACTTGTTGGCCAATACATTGGTTTGGCAGACCAAACGGATGTCATAACTTTCTTTAGTTTATTTGATTGAGCCTCACCCTCAATTCTTGTGTTCATCCTTCGGGATAGATATAGGATTTGAGGTAAAGTGCTCTTTCATCAAAACTATGAAAATTATGGGGTCAGTTTGACTTCATATTTTTCAAAACTAAAATTTTTTAAAAGCGTCCTTCCGAAGCGGGCAACGAGATTTCAATTATGATGACCGACAGCTTCTTACGGGCAAACCCCACCACAAAACTAGTGCCGACATCCACATTTGATCTTTTTAAAGTGTAAGACTTGAGAAACTGCTAAGCTTAAGAATATAGTATAGTAAGTATAATTATTCTTAATAAAAATCTTAAGTGGGGGAGATAAAATGCCTAAACTCTATATTTAGTAAATCTACAAGTATTTTTGAAGTCGATAGGAACTCATATTTTCATATTTTTTCACATTAAAGATTTCTAAACTCTAAGTTAGTTTCATTTATTAAAGTCTTTTCTAAATTGGGCTACTATATTTCTAGAACAAAATTTTAGAAAATCTTAAAGAAACTCATTTGCATAATCTGGTTATTTAAATTTTGAAAGATTAGAGTATCACTTGAGGACAAGTAACATTTTAAGTTTGAGGGATTTCAATATACCTAAAATATATAGCATTTATACCAATTTTTAAGGATATTGCACTTTAATGGAAGGTATTTGTGTGTTTTTCTTTCAAGTACAATTAAATGGAAGAAATATGGTAAAAAGAGTGGAAAAGGATCAAATTTTGAGCAAAAATGAAGAAGGTGTGAAAATGAACTATGGAGTTTTAGTGCCCAAGAATGATGCTTAAGTGTCAAGAGAAAGAGTTGGTCACAAATAAGCACCGAAGACCTCAAGCTTACGGGCCAAATAGTTATCATGAACATTCATGAAATTTTTGGATGAATTTTGAAAGGTTGTTTGAAGCAACTCTTAGTGAAAATGTGGATTACAGTTAATTGTCACAAAAATACATTGAAATTGCTCTTTAAAAGAGGCAACTTTTTGAAGGATCATTGAATGTGTTCACATTTTTAGGAGACGCAAAAGCACCTTTTGGAAAACTATAAAAAGGAAGACTTAGATTGATATGATATAGATAGATATATAGAGGACTTAGGACACTTTTAGAGAGTAGAAAGTAAGGATGGTTTGTAGGATTTTATTTAGGGCTTCTTCTCACTTTTCTCATTCCTAGTGAAAGAGACGGAGATTATATAGTTCTAGGGTTGGGCGACAAGACATAAGGAGGATTGTAAAAGAAAGAGGAGATTCAAAGGAACTTAAAGAGTTCGGTGGAGAGGAAATTGAGATAAGTTTTTATCTTTGTGATAACATTTGGTTTTAATTTAGAATTCTTGTGTTTTTGTATGATTTCTAATTTTAACCTTATTTTTGTTGTGTTTTCTCCGTAATGGAGAAAAAGGATTCATGTAGCCGACACCACGTAGTGGGATTAAGGCTTTGTTGTTGTTGTAGTTTTTTTTTTCTCAGTAAATTTGGAGTAGTTTTCTTCATAATTTTTCTTAAAATGATAAGTAATTATGTTTTGGATGGAAGTTGTGTGAAGTATTGATCTATAATATTGGAATAAGTTGTGATGATTTAATCCTTCTAGTTCATTTACTTCTTGGATTTACCAATTAAGATGTTAATATTTATTGTGAGACATGTAAGATCCATGATGATTTTATCTCAGTCAACTAATGGTAGAATCACGTGAGATTGAATGGATGAGAATGTAATTCATATGCCTGAGTACAAATAAATTATGAAATAAACTTTGAAGGGTGTAGAGTTAGAGGACTTTAGAGTGATAAATTAAAGCCCTCAATTCAATCTATTATTTTAGGTCAGGATACTAGAGGTTAGTCCCGTAGTGGAGGGAGAAGAGAGAACTCTAGAGTAGGAGCTAGTATCTTCCTTACCTAGCCCGTCTTCAGGACTATTCAAACTTTAGATTAGCCAATGTTCTTTATAACATCTCTAGTAAGGGTAAAGAATAATATTGCTCTTATTTGGCACAACACAATTTTAATACTATCACAATAGAATTCCTATATTTATTGTTCATTCATGATAAGTAAAAATATATTTTATTAGCATTCCTTTCATCTTACAAAAATCTAGTTAAATTTAGTTAGTTGTCTACCTTATCAAAATTACCAAAAAGAATTGAACATTCATTACTACCCTGATATCTATGTTTTGAGTAAGACTCATTTTCAATATACAGTTTAATATCTAATTTCTTCTTAAGAGTTTGTAGTTTTCCCTATGAGTTTGATATTTTAGGGCTTAATCAAAAAGTCTTATATTACTTGATGACGATATGTATACTTGTGTAGTATCCCAATATTTAAATATAATAGTTGCACTCTTTCTTGCTTCGAAGTCAAGTATTTGGTACCGTTGTAAAGAAAGAAATATAAATAAAGAGAATCAAGAATCTAACCGCGCCTACATTAGAGTACTATCATATCAGATAGGGATCAAGTTTTTGGCTTTTGTTGTCAGGAAACTTACATCTAGTTTTTAGTACTAGAGTTAGAAGCATAAGTATATGAAAAAGGGATCACTCACCACTAAGCCCTTAAGTCCAATCTTCAGGGTAAATTTGTAATAATCAAAATGTTGAACTCGAGGTACTTAATTATTTTTAGATGAACTTGCTTTTCATTTAATCACCAACTTA
Source organism: Phalaenopsis hybrid cultivar (assembly GCA_002079205.1). Taxonomy (NCBI): domain Eukaryota; kingdom Viridiplantae; phylum Streptophyta; class Magnoliopsida; order Asparagales; family Orchidaceae; genus Phalaenopsis; species Phalaenopsis hybrid cultivar. The sequence continues at coordinate 69,793 of JXCR01113176.1, read as the reverse complement.
GGGCTTCAAATGAGTAAGTTATTGTCTTCCCAACTCAAGCCCACTACTTTACGATCATCCAATTAGATCAACTTCCAAGTCACAATTATTTATAAAAATTTCAATTTTACCCTTGTTGTAGAAAAGTGACAAATTGGTTTCTACCTTTTAACCCTTCATGTTTCAAAAATCCAAAGGAGTTCATTATGATTAAGTTTACAAATTTACCCTTTGACTTTACAAAAAATTTAATTAGGGCATCAAAGTCCCAAAATTACCATTTTCCCCCTAGGGCTTTCCACCTCATAATTCATTTGAACTAAAATGACTTTGAAATTTTCATGGTACCACACTCATGGGACAATTAAAATAATAAAGTTAAATTATGATTTTTTATTTTTTATTTAGTTTTTAAAAATTATTTTAACCCAAAAATAAGAAATTTCAATGTTAATTCATTTAATTAATCAAAGTAAAGTTTTTATTCTCACGAAAATTATTGGAGGTTCACCTAAGTCAGAGGATCACTTGGACCAAATTTTATTACTTTTTGTGTTATATTTTTATTATTATACTTATTTATTAATTTTAGTAATTAATTAAGTAGAAAAAATAATTTAATTTCAAAAATTTATTTTTATACTTTTTTCCTTAGTTTCCCTAAGTTTACAAAACATAGAGAAATAGACTTTTCATTATTGTGATTTTTATTTTATTTATTAAAGTTATTTTAATGGAAAAATTAAGAAAAATACATTTTTAGCATTTAAAAATGTATAACTACACTAGAAAAATTAGAAAAGATATTTTGAAAGGTCCCAAGTGATCAGGAAAAAATTTAGAATAATTTGGTGCTTTTTTTTTATATTTTTGTGGTTTTTTAAGTATTTTACTTTTTTTTAAATTTAAAAATTAGCTCAAAAGTGAAATATTTATTTTAATACTCCTTTTATTTTTCTTTGATGTCTCTGATCACCAGGAGCATTTCAAACCACATTTCATAATTTTCCTAACTATATTTTATTTTTTATAATTATTTTAGTGCTAAAGGTACATTTATCTTTAAAAATGGGTTTTGATATGAAATTAATTTCAAATCGGTTTTTATTTTTTACGAAAACTTAATATGTTCATTCTCTTCAAGAAGTATCAATTTTTAAAATCATTTATATTATATTTTATTCATTTAAATTTTTATGGGGTTTAATGACTTAATTAGCTAAGATAATGCACATAATTATTTAAACTCATCTTACATTTTTCATAGAGTCCTCTAACTACAGGGAACCTACCAAAAATACTCATATTTTTCTAATTTATATTTTAACTTATATAATTATTTTAAGCACAATAAGGGGCTTAACATTGAAAATTATGGCTTTTAAGGTTAGAAGGGCCCTCTGACTTTATAGAAATCAGAGGACACTTTTAACAACATGCAAAATAAACCCTTGAAATTTTAAGGCAAGGAGATTAATATTTAATTAAATATAATTAAATTAACTTATGGAGTATTTAAATAATTAAAAATAAAATACATGACATAAAATTTTTATTTTGCATCCATAATTTTCTCCTCTATTCACTAAGCGACATGGTATTTTTATTTTATTTTTATGAATTTTCTATACCAAGTTATGAACTTTTGAAGTTTTTGAATTAATATAAATAAAAAATACCCTAATTTCCTACTTATCCATGCGACAGCCTCGTCACCCTTAGCGACTCCAAAAGCACACACGGTGCGCTTCGATTCGGCATCACCATCCGCATCAGCTGCCACGAGTCTTGCACTTTATGAAGAGATCTCTCGTCTGTCTCCTCCTCTGTGTGCACGTGCGAGTGGATGACATCCGTTCATCGTCCCCATCTAAACTACACTGAGAGCCGTTCATGCTAAAATACTTCAATCTCACTTGATTCTCAACCAAATCACTAACGGTTTGTTCCAATAGCTTCCTCTAGTTGAGACAAACATGTCCATACAGTTACATGCATTTAAAAATGAACTTCATTTTACAATTAGTGAAACTAGGAGCATTTTTCAGCTTAGGGAGCTACACCTTTGCCCAAGAGGTGAAGCCTCGATTTGGTTGGTTTAAGACATTCATTGTGACCCCACGAAGCTTCTTCAAGTACCAATTTAAACTGAATTTTAGTTCAGGCAAGAGTTCAATCAAGTGGTGATTTAGGTTTCTATGAGTGGGTCTGAGTGCTCGAAATGATGGGGCTTCAATGGGAAACTTCCTTATTTGGTCAGGGGAAGCTTAAAAAATAATCAATCTGAAGTTTGGTGGGGTGACAGGAAAAGGCTCTGGATTTAGGTGCTTTAAAATGAGCTTAGACAGTGGATTTGAATGGCTTAGAATGGTGGGGTTGAACTCAAGATGGCTGGAGGAAGCTCTGTGAGGAATTTGAGAGGGTCTCCCTAAGCAATTGGCAGCACTATCCTCATGACCATGAGAGGGGTGGTTTAAATAGAGAATGAATTAGGGCTTAATTGGTCAAGTTAGGGATGGAGAAGGAAGCTTAGGTGGAAGACTGAACGACACATCTCACCAATTCGAGTGAGCCACATTGGATGGGTGAGAAATTAGGTTTAAGCCAAGCATTATCTTCTTAGTGTTGGGTTTATTATTGACTAGGCAAGCCAGCTAGGCCAGGGTAGGTTGCTAGCCGGTTCAGGGAAGGCCCGGGAAAGTTTAGTTGTGATTAGCTTGAGGTTTTGATGGTTGATGACATGGGATATAGAGGTTAGCCAAAGTTTTGGGAAAGGTTCCTTGATTTGGGGTACCCTTGGTGCATGCCTCAAATTTTGGGTCTTAGTTGATTTGATTATCATCTTAGGTGGCTAATCAAGGCAGGAGAGGGTTAAGCTTGATCAATGCAAAAAAATTGAGTTAATTTTAGGCTTTAAATTAGGGTTTGGCTTATCTTGGAATAGGTTTGAAAATCTTTTGAATTGTTCAAATGGTCTATGGGAACGTCATGAAGAGTCTAGGAAATGAAATTGGGGCAATTGAATTGATCACATTGTTCAATTGGATGGAATTTTGAAGTTGGCCAATTTGGGGCATTTGGTTTGGACTTGGTTTTAGGTTGTGTTTAAGCTAGGGTCTAAACCAATTAAGGGCTCTAAAGGGTCTATAGAGATGTTATGAAGAGTTTATACTTTAAAATTGGGGAAATTGGATTGGTTATTGGGTTCAAGTTGATGGAATTTGAAGGTATGATCAAATTGGGGATTTTGGCCCAAAATTGAAATTACAGTTTGGATATTGGTTCAATTGGGCTCCAAATTGGTGTAGATTGTGATTAGATCTTTTAATGATTAATTTAGGTTTGAAATTGAGTGAGATTGAAGTAAATTTAGTGGAAATTGGGATGAATTTCAGGAGATTGGGCTTATAAGGGCTAAATCTAGATTTTAGTCAAAATTGGTTGATTTGGTCAAACTGTACCCAATGGGTGGTTAAGATTGTTTTTGAGGAGATTTGTAATGATTTGGGAGATTTATGGAATTTTTTGGACATGAGGGTTTAATTGGTAATTTAATGGGAAATTGGGGTCTTAGGGGTTAAATGGACAAAATTGGGAATTTGGTGGATTTGATATCATTTAAGGGTTCCAATCATAAAATCACCCCCTTTGAGCAATAAGACCATGGGAACCCTCATTTTGAATCCTCCAGGTGTTAGTCCTAGCCATCTTATCGACGGGCTAAGAGTTTGGGGGACCACCCACATGAGTCTCCAAAAGAGTATGGAGTCATGCTAAGCATCCTTGGTTTAGGATTTTGGATTGTGAGTGAAAGTGAGAGGTGCAAGTGTGTGTGTGCAAAACAAAAATCACACCACCCAAAGCTAACCCTAGGGCCAGATAGTCCTATGTGGACTCTTCCTGAGCTCCTTTATGTTGGCTTCATCCTACTAAGTGATAGAGGTTAGACCAAACATGTGGAACTCTAAGAAAAGTAAACAAGTGCCTAGAATTTCTAATGGGGTAGGGTTCCATTACTAGTCCTCTAGGATAGTCAATAGGAAAGTCCTATGGCTAGATCCTAAGCATCTAAGGAAGAAAGACTAGGCCTCAACAAAAGTGAGGCAACAATTACTACAGAGAATGAATTATTAGCTATAATATATGTTTTTGATAAATTTAGGACCCATTCAATTAGAACAAATGTAATGTTCATACTGATCACTCTACTATTAGATAACTTATGTAAAAAAACAGTGTTAAACAAAGATCAATTAGATGGATCTTTATAATGCAAGAATTTTCTATTGCAGTGGTAGCCAAAAAAGGACCTGATAATAAAATTACTGACCATTTATCTTGACTGAATCTGGGAAATTTATACACTTATGAAAATGTAACTTATGAGAATTTTTTAGATGAGTAACTATTTGCTATCACTGAATGACACATTTTATGGTATTTCAACATAGTTGAATTTAACTGCTAGTGGTATTATGCCTAATTGATAAACATATCACCATTTGAAAAATTTCATTCACAATGCCATATTTTACTTTTAGGATCACTCAAATTTGTATAAAAGGTGTAAGGATCAAGTAATCAAAAGATGTATACCCTTAGAAGAAAGCCAAGAAAATATTAAGTAATATAGTGATTCTGAAATTGGGGAACATTTTGGTGTTGTAAAAACTACAAATAAGATTTTAAAATCTAGATTTTATTGTCCTACTCTATTTAGAGATGTGAACACATATATAAGAACTTTTGATAAGTGCCCGAGAGTAGGGAATATATCTAAGAAAGATGAAATGCCTTTAAATTTTACTTTGGAGATTGATATTTTTCATGTTTGGGGTTTAGATTTTATGGGACCATTTATACCATCTTTAGGAAATTTATATATTCTGATAGCTATGGAATATGTCTCAAAATGGATTGATGTAATAAATCCTTTACACTAGGATACTCAAAATGTCACTAAAATTTTAAAGAATAATATTTTAAGTACGTTTGACATATCTAGAGTGATCATTAGTGATGAAAGAAGTCACTTTAAGAATAGAAAAGTTGAGACACTTGTTGCTAAATATGAAATTAAACATAAAATAGCTCAGCATATCATCCTCAAACCTATGGATTAGCTAAGGTATATTACAAATAAATTAAGTGGCTTTAAAAAGAAACTATCCATCATAGTAGAAAAGATTGGTATTTAAGATTAGACAATTCAGTATGGTCTTAAAGGACAAAACTCCTGTAGGAATGTCTCCATAAATGCTTAATATTGAATAAACACTTGTAACTTACTAGTGAAATTAGAATATAAAGATTATTGGGCTTTTAAAGAATTTACATGCAATATGAAGTTGGTGAGAAGATATTATTGGAGTAATGAACTCAAGAAAATTAGAAAGGAATCGTATGAAAATGCAAAAAAATTATAAAGAAATAATGAAAATTTAGCATAATCAGTGTAGGATGCCAAAAGGGAAGTTGTTGGTTGCTTTNATATATATATATATATATATATATATATATATATATAATTATTTTAAATTATTTTATATTTTGAACAATAACAATTCAAACATATGACTGATCGTGTTTGGTTCATTTATAAAATGAATGAAAAAAATTGTTTGTGTTCGTCTTATTTGTTTATCGAACGAATCAAACACGAACTCCCCGACGAGCCAAACACAAACTATTCGCGAACAACAATCTTTTTTAACAGCCCTATGTGCATGAATGTCGAATGTGAGGGGTTCTTAGCGACCACTTTATCATCACATTAAGACTCCAGGTAACAACTGTTTTCTTTGGGTTGAGAGAGCAGCCCAGACCAAGAGAAGTGAAGGATGAACTTGAATGATTCCTTCGATGTAATACTCAGAATGCTACATAATTGTCTCCACATAAAGCTAAGTCCTGTTGGTGTAGATTACTGCTAATTGATTGATAAGTTTTGGATAGATCAATAATAATGTAGTGAATGATCTTCTCAATACCAATAGATGATCTAGCAGTTGTGATGCTGGCTCCATTGGCTTTTATTGTTGATAAATCTTTTGGCATATTATGGTTTTTGATGGACAAATTATGCAGTACATTCTAAAGTTAAATGACTCGGGATTGATTTGTGGATTGAAGAGATTTTTCAATGGTAATCCAAATATCAGAGCAAGATTCAAGTTTTAAAACATAAGAGTAACATAGAAATCGATATTGAAGGTATGAGTGCGGTTAAAGATTTTGGTCGATTAACATTGATGCTTTATTATGAGGGTAGGAGAAAATTTGTCAGCGACCAGAGTGTTTGAGTGGCTAGTTGGTGCAACCATCTAAATAGCCATCAAACTATATGGTCTCAATAGGTTAATAATTTTAGAGTGCCACAATATAGTTATAGACATCAAGTAAAATTTGACGTATTTTTTTGTTGTTACATGCAAAATTTAAGCTGAGGTGGAATAGAGATGTCACTTATTTTAAGCTTGGTGGTTGAGGATGATTGTTGAGATTGATTTAAGGACCGACGAACAAGAAAAAAAACATAAGATGAAAGAAAAGTACTTTTGATTTGAGGCAAAACAATTCTCTGATACCATGTGAATTAGTGAAAGTATATATAAAACTGAGAAGCCTAAGGAAAAGCTGATCAACAAACACCTTTAAAACTCATTATCATTGCTTTAATAGTTTAAAAAAAAGGTACAACAGTTCAAGCCACACACCTATCTCGGGGAATTATGACATAAGTTTTGGTCTGCAAACCTTTTTATGTTGACCAAAAACTTCCCCTATCTGATATAAATTATTAGACATGGTTTTTATTACCTGAGTTCTTAAAGCTCCCTATAAAGGTAAGCCCCTATATTAGTTTACATCCTAAATGACTGAAGTCATTCAAGGAAACTCTAGATTTAGATCAGAGGTATTTCTCCTCAAGAGCCTCATAGTTTAGGTTTTCAAGGTCATACAAAGAAATATCAAATAAGAATGTTCAAATAGGAAAAATTATTTTCAGATTTCTAAGAAAGTAAACTAGAGGATGTCACGGATCCTAAGGAAGACCTTGGTAACTTCCTAAACTATCCTATGGTTTGGCTTCGATTTCAAGGAAATATTATTAGATGTTTCATCATACCAAGTTTATTATTTAGATCTTACACTTGCATGACACGTTCATTCAAATATTCTAGAAGATAGGTGGGTTTATGTCGTAATGAATGACAACCTCAGAGCCTATAACGAGTTAGGGCTTAAATTTCACAACATGGTTGTGCAAAGGCCTAAACATGAGTTAACGATTTATGTTGTACTAGACGATTTACCTTAAGATCATATGGATTGTTATTTAATTCTAAGAAAAGGTTTGCTGATGACGATCATGTTTGATTTCTCAAAGATGTTCTTCTGTATGTCCTTGTTATGTTACCCACAGATTTTGCTCAAAGCTCTTCGTTGAGGTGACAACTCTAGGTGCAGGGCTTTATGGTTTTGTAATTTATATGTCAGGTTTGTTTTAGTTATTATTTATGTGTTTTTTTAGGGAATTTTACTTTATGTTAAGCAACAACAGTTAATATCTCACAGTTCCATCATTCCAACACCGCTATTTTCTTTTGAGTTTACTTAGTTTAAATAAGTTATTAGCTCACTTAAATTAGAGAACTACCACTAGCAACCACAGGTTTCCTCATACTAGAAATCCTTGTAAACCCAAAAGAAGTGTATAATGTTCATTCACTATTTTGAAAGGGTACATTTAATTTTGAATGTGTATTTTTATTTTTCATTTTTGCAAGTAAAATATGTATACATAAGTAAGGAAAATGCTATAAAGTAAATAAATAAATTGCAGTTCATAAAATGTAATTGAGTTCATGGGCTTCTTCCATCGCTACAAGGTTAGTATTTTAAAACATAATATAATTTGCATGGAATTTAAATAAATTACTATTGTAGGATATTTAATTAAATTAAAGGAAATAAAACAGGAACACTCATTATGAAAAATTGAAAAGTGAGTCATAAGAAAACATAAGTAAAAGATAACCCGTAGTCACATATGAAAGACGGGGACTAAGTGTAAGGCCTTAGTGAAGGTTGGAGCTCAGAGCTGGACTGTGTGCTTTCCAACCTTTAGTAAGAGGTACCTACCCGATCATCTAGGGAGGGTGGTCCCTAACCTCGATCCAAGTGATTAACCATGTACATTTATAATTTTTCATTTTAATTTTATTTTCATGCATATAGAACTTACTTTAATAGGAAAAAATAATTATGTTATGAAAAGGATTGTTGTTTCATTTTTTTTTTTTTGCAAAGTAGTATAGTCCACAAGTTATTTACTCTAATCAAACTAGGACTACCAACAACCTAAGAGTATTGAGGCAACAATCTTATAAAAAGTCATAGGTCTTATACGCTCCCCACTTTGAAGGTCCTTGAGGTAGGAAATATTATTCCAAATCCCACTTTGTATCCCTCATTTAAAACACATTAGCATTATCATCATTTCCTTAGCCACCTAGACCTCAGACTTAAAGAAGCCTAGTGATGCATATGTGGCAAAATAATTATCCCCATTTGCTCATAAGGATTTAAATACCTTAGAGAATACTTAAATCATTGAGCATTGGGTCATAAATATATCATAAGGAGTTTAGGTTATTTCTATTGACATGTGTGAATTAGCGGGTTGTAAAGTTCAACTTGGTCGGTGCCAAAAGGTTTTAAGGATGGTTTTCTTCCTCAAGGTATAATAGGTTCAATTATCCTTCAAAAAATCCAAAAGATTATAAAAGTAAGTGGGCCATAACCCTAAACAACCCTTACAGTCTTCTAAATTGTTTTGATTTCATTTAAACTTATTTTGTTGCTAAATTAATCACCCAAAGTTAAATTAAGATTTAGTGGTGATATTCTACCCTGTGCTCAATGAACCTTAATGATCTAATTATGCCATGAGCGGGGTAATTAGGCATTCCCCTGATGTTCTACGTGTGAATTATGTGAAAGGATACCCCTAAGGGCATGCTAGATTAATAAAGTCCTTGTGCTTATGATTAAATTTGGGCTTGTCGTGCTAAATGTATTCATGATTGGTTATTTTTCCTTTTCTAAACCTCATTAAGAAAATTTAAAGCAGGCCTAGTTCACTACTAAGCCCTTAAGTTTTTTTAAGGATTGATTTATAATAATAAATTTTTTTTGATTAAATGGATTTAATTCATATTAAGAGATTGTACTTATCATCTAATCATTAATTAGGGGCTTCAAATGAGTAAGTCATCATAATCCTAGCTCAAGTCATTACCTTAAGATCATTCAATTAGATCAACTTCCAATTCACAGAAATTTAAGAAAATTACAATTTTACCTTTGTTGTAGGAAAAGTGATAAATCAGTTTCTACCTCTTAACCCTTTATTTTTCAATCTTCTAAAAGGTTCATCATGATCAATACTACCCATTTACCCTTTGATTTTATTTACATTTTTATTAGGGCTTCAAAATTCCATAACCACCATTTTACCCTTAAGGCTCTCCACTACATAATTTGTTAAATTTAGCTGAAAAGACTTTGAAACCTTCTTGGTACCCCACTCATGGGTCAACTAAAATATGAGAGGACTTATATTTTATTTATTTAGTTTTTAATAATTATATAACTCAAAAATATGGGAAAATCCATTTAAATACTAAAAAATACATCTTTGCATCTTTAAAAATCTATAAAAAAATAATTTGAAATGTTTTCCATTATATGGAAAGAATTTGGGACAATTTGGGGTATTTTTATATTTTTGTAATTTTTAATTATTTTTTATATTTTTTATTGAAAAATAGCTCAAAAATAAACTTTTAGTTTAACATCAGTTTTATTTTTTTTTTAGGTCCTTCTGGTATTAGAGAACATTCCAAACCACATTTCATGATTTTTTGAATTTTGTTTTAGTTGATATAATTATTTTAAGCTAAAATATATGTTTACTTAGAAAATTCATTTTTATATGAAAAATAATTTTTACAACTTCCAAATTTTTACAGGGACCTTCTAAAGTGATTAGTTTCTTGTTGGAACATTTTGGTGATTTTTTTGAATTATTTTGTATAATTTTTTAATTTTTAGTGATTATTATTATTATTTTAAAATAAGTAAACACCTTTCAAAACTTTAAATATGATTATTATTTTTCCTAAGGTCCTCTGGCCACAGCGAACCAACCAAAAAAATTCTCATAACTTTCTGCCATATATTTTAATTTTTAAAATTTTTTGATTAAAATAATGGAGGTTAATGTTAAAAGCATAGGGCTTTCCGTCTTAAGGATGTTCTATAACTTTGGAAAAATTAGGAAATACTCCTAAGCACATGAAGATCAAGCCCACCAAATTTCACATTATGGTGATTATTATTTAATTAACTATGATATAAATAAGTTTTTATGTATTTAAGAAATTAAAAAAATAAATATTAGATAAATATTTTTTTATTTTTTATTCCACATTGTTCTCCTCTATTCATTGAGCAAAAGAGGTATTTTTCTTTTATTTTTATAATTTTTCTACATCAAGTTCTGAGTTTTAAAGTTCCCATAATTAATTAAATCAGAAATACCCTAACTTTTTACTTATTCGTATCAGCTGCCAGAGAATTCTCCACATCTTCAAATACACACATGACGACTTCATATTCACTACACTTTTTATGCAAGCCAGCCACACATCCTACCGTTTCATCGTCCCAAACACACCCTAACTTGAGAACCGTCATAACTCAACCAAATCGCATGGGGTTTATTCTTACACCTTCATCTAGGCCAGATGAACCTACTTATATGGTTACATGAGTATGAAATACAACTCTACTTCACAATTAATGAAGCCACCATTTAGAGATTTCGAGCTATACTTTTGCCCAAGAGGTAAGGCCTCAATTGGGTTGGTTTTAGAGCTTCCTCTTGCTCCTACAAATGTCTCTAAATTTTGAATCTATCTGTGACTGGGTCAGTGTAGGAGTTCAATCATAGGGTGGTGCGGCCTTTGTCAAGGTCTGGTGTAAAGGACTCGAAAGAGGGGGCTTTTTATTGAGGAAGTGATTTTAAGGTCTGGGGAAACTTGTAGGATAATTAATTTGGAGTTTTGTGGAGTTTGGTGAGATGGCAAAAAATTTTCCTAATTTTGGGTGGTGAAATTGAGCTCAAGTAGTGGAGATGAGGGGATGAAAACAGTGGGAATGATGAGGGGCTGAAAACTTTGGGAGCAATTTAGCAGAGTTTCCCAAAGGATTTAGCACCACCTTCCATTTGGCCATGATGAGGGTTCAACTTATAGTCATGGTCATGATGTCCAGTACGACAAGCTGGGGGGTGAAAAATGTTGTATAAGTGGAGGGCTGAGCAACGTAATTGACCGATTAGTGATGGTCATTGGGGATTAGTGCAATTTGGGTTTAACTCATGGGTGAAGCTTCTCAATTTTGAGTTTTCTAGCCACTATGACACCTAGAAAGGCTAGTGGAGGTGGATAGCTAACTTAGGGAAGGTTTGAAAAGGTTTAATTGTGATAATGAGGGTCTGATGACTAACTGCATGGGTTAGAGGGTTTAGCCAAATTAAGAGGATGAGTTCCCCTTTTTGAGGGACCCTTGGTTTGTGGAATAAATATGGGACCCTTGGATGATTTTATTAGCATCTTAGGAGCTTTATGAAAGGCAAAAAGGATTGAGCTTTTATTAATCAAAAAAAAATTAGGCTAATTTTGATTTTAGGCTTAAAATTAGGGTTTGAGTTAAAAATTGAATTTCGGCTTGACATGGGCTTGATTTAAAAATCAATTGAGAGGCCAAATTGGCATAGGAGAATTTCATGAAATGTATAGGAAGTTAATTTGGTGCAGTTGAATTTGGTGAGGATTGAAGTGAATTTGGAAATTTTGGTAAATGTTTTGGGAAAGTTAGGGGTATTTTGGTAATTTTGGGAAAGTTAGGGGTATTTTAGGAATTTTTGGAAAATGGTGTATTTTGGACAATTTGAATGGTTTGAAGTGGTTTGATATGGTTTTTTGAGAGAGAATTTGGGAATTTAGATAATTTTGGGACATTTATGGTTTGAGGGGTATTTTGGTAATTTTCAAAAAATTTTGGGGTAGAAGGCTGAAATTTAATGTTTGGGTAGAATTGAAAGTCATTAAAAATGCCAATCATGGCGTTACCCTTCTGGTGCCATGAAACCAAAGAAAAGCTCATTTTGGATCCTCGATGTGTTCGTCCTAGCCACTCTAACCAAAGGCTAAGAGCTTGGGGACCACCCACATGAGTTTCCAAAATAGTGGAGAAAGGTCAAATGTGACTAATTTTAGGGTTTTGGGAATGTGTGTGAAGGGTTTGAGTATGTGTGTACGAGCTTGACCAAGACCAAGCCACCTGCAGCTAACCTTAAGGTCTGACAGTCCGATGCGGACTCCTCTTGAGCTCGCTCATGTTGGTTTCAACCTTCCAAGTGTTAGAGGCCAATACTAAAAATGTAGAACTCCAATAAGAGTAAAAAAGTGTTTAGTATTTCTAAAGGGATATCGTTCCATCATTAGTCCTCTAGGATAGTTAACAGGAAAGTCCTATGGTTAGATCCTAAGCTTCTAGGGAAGAAAGACTAAACCTCAACAAAAGTGAGGTCAGCAATCGGAAGATTCTTAGAAAAGATTTTTAACCTAGAGAAGAGATTTTACTATATAATATATGATTGAAATTATTTCCTAGAAAACTTAAGTCCAAGTGGTCGGGGTCATTTAGTGTACTTAAAGTTTATCTTTTTTGTGGAATCAACATTAAGGATCCTAAAAGTTTCTGGATGGTAAAGTGAATGGACAATGTCTTAAACCCTACATAGGTGGTGAAAGAACTATAGTAATTGAGGTCTTAATTTTAGGTCAACTTGAGTAAGTATCTGGATTCATCGGACTGATGATGTTAAACTAGCACTTCTTGGGAGGCAAATCATGTTCGTTTTTGCTGCTAGTGTGCTTTGTTATTGTTTGTTGTGGACTGATGTTTCTTGTTGATGTTTAGGTTTTCATTGATTGCTTTGATTTCAATAAATCATGAGGGTGGTTATTAGTTAGCTTCTAATTATGATTAGACTTGTATTTGATTTCTAGTTGTAGTTGGATGAACTAGTCCACTATGTCTTAGTTCTTAATCGAACTCAAAGAACATGAAAAATATACCAGTAAGATCTTAACATTTAATTTTGACATTATTCTTATTTTACATTTAGTTCTCAATTTATTTATCAAATGTATCAGGAAGATCAGGATCAGGATTAACTAGTCCACTATCAAATGTAAAATTAGTTCTTATTTTAAAGGAAGATCAGGATTAACTAGTCTACTACGTCTTATTTTACATTTAGTTCTTATTTTACACATAATCAAATGTATCCAGAAGATCTTGTCTTAGTTCTCATTCTTGAAATTTATTCTAGACATTTGTATTTGGATTAACCAACGTTTAGAGGAAAATGAGGAAGATCTTGACATTATTCTTTTTTACTGTTAGAGGTACATACTTTAGAGGATGAGGAAATACCTGTTGCTGACAACACATAATCTAATGTATCAGGAACAATCTTGTTCATGGGTTTGACCCCACAAAAATATCGAAAATAACATTGTAGTTCTTTGAAAGGAGATTTCGTTAGAAATTGAATGTAAGGAAGGGAGATGTGACGAGAAGGAGGAAGAGTTAGCCTCATTTATCTATCGTATTTGTGTGTTTATTACTATGATTAGATTTAAGGAGGATCCAATTATTCACATTAAAAAACCGAAACCACATTTAGATCATGCACGAATGCCTAGGGACACATGGCATCAAACTATCAAAATGTGTGAACTAGCCATATGCGCCAGTAACCTTGCGCCAAGGCACTACACACTAGCACCTTGGCACCCATATCATGGAGCTTAAGCATCAGACCTTCCTATTTGATAAAAATTGGTCAAACCTCCCCAGTTTAGGTCATTTTTGTACAAACTCCTCCCTGACTCTTCTCTAGAGAATTGAAGACGATACCTAAGGCATCCATTTACATTTCATTTGTGCTCATTCTAGAAGCTTTCGAGAGTGGAAATCACCACCTTATGTAAATTTCTATCTATCAATCCTAAATTTAAGTTTTTAATTTGAAAACCTTTAAGGGTTTTTGGGAAAACCTTGAAGAAGAATGGAATTCCTTGGGGAGAGTTAATTAAGCTCTTAATTAGCACATTGAGTCATTTACATCATACATTTGAACTTATATCATCTTAAATTGCACATCTCACCCTTTCTTATGACACTTAAAACCAAAGTAAGAAAAGACAAAAGTTATCTTGATAGGAAGAAATTTCTTAGCTCCGAACCCCAAGAGCATTATAACAATTTCCTTGTAACAAAGAAGCTAATTATGAAGTGAGTTTTCATTATCCCAGAAGGTCCTATAAAATGTTTTATTATGTCTCATCACTGGGAGGCCTTGTGCTATGCTACTATATTGGCCATCATTTCTACAGTAAGGGAGTTCTGTGCTAACCTCCCTGAATCCTCTTCTGATTTGGCTTTTGTAAGGGAGAAGCAGGTAGTTGTCTCCCCTTCAAGTTTTAATATGTTATTTTTTTATGAGATGTCCCTGAGAGATTTTACTCTAGTTTTTTCCCCATTGACTATGAGCTTGATGGGAATATCAGGTTTTTAACCAATCGAAAAAGAGTGTGGGAGCTGAGAAATGACCATAACATCCATTTTTTTTTCATCCAAACTCAATGCATCATCCAAAGCTTGAATTTATCTCAGCCAAGCTCCTTCCTTCTACTAATCTGAGCGAGGTGACATGAGAAAGAGCTGCTCTCAACTACTATATTCAGACTATGAAAATTATAGACATTGGTTCCTTTATTTACCATTCTATTATCAATGTTGCAATGGGAGGATCTATTTCAGGGTTATGACAACCCTCTTTTTTCTACCCTTTGTTAGAAGTTTGGTGTTGGTTTTGAGGGATGGATGGAGCTG
Organism: Phalaenopsis hybrid cultivar; assembly: GCA_002079205.1. Taxonomy (NCBI): domain Eukaryota; kingdom Viridiplantae; phylum Streptophyta; class Magnoliopsida; order Asparagales; family Orchidaceae; genus Phalaenopsis; species Phalaenopsis hybrid cultivar. The sequence continues at coordinate 54,775 of JXCR01113176.1, read as the reverse complement.
CTTAATCCATTAAATCCTATTAGCAAGGTTAATGTGAGTTTATATGATAAACATGCTATTTTTTAGCACACAGTGAGTTCTTCTCAGGCTTTTTCTTCTTCCCGACCATCTACTTTGTATGTTGAATCTTGACCTTCCATGACATTGATTCAATGTATGAAGACTTGAAGATCATAGAGGATGATTTTGCCATTACACCAACATGATTTTATAATAATGCAGACTCTTTGGCACATTTGGATTTGCAAAAGAAATGCTAAAGCGATCATGAAGCTTGGTTTCATGCTGCTCAAATAGAAATGTATAGACAAAATTAGTGGATTGGGGGTGACAAAACATTGGAGTTTCTTATATGAGCAAAGTAGATTAATGGAAGAGGCTTTAGAGGAGGATGCTGATGATGAAACTAATGATGAGGATGATAATAAGGATTAGGAATAAATTTTTATTGAGATGTGGATGTACTGATTTATTTATTTTCCCTGTTGTAGTATTGTTGATTTCTCTCTTTATTTATTCTGATTTACTGGACATATTATTCTTTGTTGATATGGTATGGTTGTATTTCTAAACTAGTTTGTTATTGCTATGTACTCCTATTAAACTCATATGGCGTAATATTTTATTTATTTATGGTGTATTTTCGTATTAATCTTGTTTAGCAGCAATTCACTTTCTACATTATGTTAGTTATTTCCTTTGTACACTTGTAAATGTTTCAAATGGACACATGTGGCAGGATATACTTCTATGCTAAATTTTTCTCCCTACTTATATTTTAGTTCTACATTGATAATGTTAAAATCAAGTTGGGGGGGAGGGGGGTGAGAAAAGTATTAAAAGCTTAATTTATTTGTCCTAAGTTGCTTGCATTTCATGTTCTTTGGCTTTAAAATGAAATTTGAGGTTTCTGGTGTTAAATTGATATTTATAATTTTTTGTAGAAAAAAACATAACAAAAACATAACATTTTTAATTTACATTCTACGTAAAAAAGTCTTGACAAGTGTGGTGATCATATAGTAATCAGTAGAAAAATAATTTCAATTTTACTTTTACAAAGAGCTACTAATTTGTTAAACTAGGTACCTTAGATATACACTTGATATAAATTATGCCTCTATCCAAAATACAAATTTCATGTTTTATACATTTATTTTTAAAATTTTAAAAGAAAAGCTAAAAGCGTGTGATAGGTTTCACTTTATAGGGTTAAAAATATAATTGAAAACTATTAAAGTTCCATCCAAATATAGTAATCCTTCTTAAAGTATAGCTAAGGATTTAATTAACTATCCTTAAGTAAGAAAAAAATATATTAAAAAGAAATTATTAAAGGGAGGAAAATCTTGATGAGAAGTCTTATTAAAAATTAAATTGATTGGGTTTTCATTAAATTTGAAACATTATTACATTACTAAGCTTATATAAATTAAAAGTGAATGTGTAATCCTTTTTAAAATGAGTGCTTAAGTTCTATTTTTATACCATCTAAAATACTATAGTTAGCAAGCATTTACTCCTTTGTAAATTGAATAGAAAATCAGGTTTTCTTAGTTAGATAAAAGGTATACTCATAGCATAGGGATGAACTTGTTTGCTAGTGTTAATCAAAACTGTACTTTATATATTTTCTGAAAAATGAATTGTAGATAATTTTAATGAATTTCATATCCTCAAATTAATAAAATTAATTTTACAATTGCTATTGTTACTTAAGGAGAAGTAACTTTTACGTTTGGGGGTTTTTAATACGTACAAAAGCATGCTTTAATTCCTTTAATTTTTGCACATTTTTAAAGATAAGATTGTACTTTAAAGGAGGGTATTTTTCTGTTTTTTTCTTGCAGGTACAATGGGTAGTAGAATTGGAATGAAGTGGAGAAGAAACAAAACAAAATGGAGGTGACATGTAGCTAAGGGAGCACAAAGTGAGTGGTGCCTAGGTTCCAACCTTTGAGTGCCAAGGCGTTGCACCCAAGTGCGTTTGTGACACACATTTGGGTGCTTGGGTGCCAGTCCCTACCTTAGCAGAAAGTGAGCTTAGTCCTAGGCGCCAGCAACTACCAGATAGTTTTTTCAGTAGCTCTCCCCATGACTTAAGGAGTTAGTTGGAGGTTGAGAGAAGTATTTTGAGAGGAGAAGGAGAGCAATATTAGAGGATTTATATAGGAATTGACTTAGAGAAATTGGTAAGAATTGAGAAATTCTTTTGTTGAACTCACTTTTGTTTGAGGTCTAGTTTCCTCCTTAGTAGCCTAGGGTCTAGCCATAATACTTTCTAGTTGATTATTCCTAGAGTAATAGTAAAGGTACCCTCGCCATTAGAAACTTTAAACTCTTCTTTGCTCAATTTGAAGTTCCACATATTGATCATAACCTCTAACATTTAGTGGGTGGGGCCAGTATAGGGAAGCTCAAAGGGAGTCCCCATAAGACTGTTTGGCCTTAGGGTGGACCCTGGGTGGTGTGGCCTTAAACAGCTTCACACACGCACACACTTGATACCGCCCCACTTACACTCACAACCTCAGACTATAGTCAAATATGCTTAGTTGGTCCCTTAACTCTTTGGGAAACTCATGTAGATGGTCCCTTAGGCCACTAGGCCACTAGGGTATGGTTTAGCTGAGTACAGTACATGGAGGACCCAGAGTATGGAATTCTATTGGTCTATTGCTCAAGTAGGGTGGTTGTGGGGTTGACAACCCCAATCCTTCTAAATTACCCAATTTTACCTTTTGTTCCCAAAACCTAACCCAATATACCAAACTACTCTTGAAACCCCAATTTACTCAAAAAATCTAACTTTGTTCAAAAATCATTTCAAAGCATTTGAAAACACTCAAATTGCCCAAAAGACCCCAAAATCTTCAAAATTTCCAAAATACCCCTGATTTTGCCAAGATTACAAAAAATACCCCTAGTGACCCAAACTGCCCCAAAACCTTCAAAATAATTTCAAATGTCCCCAAAACCAATTTGAATCACTCCATTGAGCCAAATTTGACAAATGTTGACCAAAAGCCCTAAATTGCCCTCAAAGGCCCAATTACCTCAATTCACCTCCAATGTTCACCAATTTAATCTCAATTTTTCCTAATTTAAATTCTAAACTCAAATTCGTCATGCTTAAGATTGATTGAAACCAAATCAAAGTTCAATTGATCCTAAAGCCCAATTTCAATCTCAATCCTAGAACCCTAGTTTTGCCTCGAATGCCAAATTCCACCAAATTGAGCTTCATCACTCCAAAATTTCCACTTAATTAGTATACAAAAATCTTCATGAGAATCCTTGGGACCAAATTGAACCATCAATTGGGTCTAACATAAGCCCTAGCCTAATACAAACCTAAGGTTGACCTAAATGCACCAAAATTGGCCATGAGCCAAAATCCTTCAAATTGAGCTTCCAAATCAATTCAAAGTCACTCAATACTTTGTCTAAAATATTCATGACAATCATCCAATTCAAGTTTCTCAATCAATTGAAGCCAATCCAAGGAAGCCTAAGTCTAGTACAACTTGAACCCAAAATGCCCAGAATTGAACTCTTGCACCAAAGCTAACAAAACCAAACCAAGTTGATCAAACCAAAGACACCACAGCCACTATTTGGACTCTAGTCGCCAGGTTAGATCCATCTAGCCCACCCTGTATGAGCTGTGATCAATGGTCCCTTGATTTAAGGGATCTCCTTCCATATTTGTCTTAGACCAAGATATCTTTTCTATCAACCTTAACCATTCAGAGTTAATCATCATTAACCCTCTCCTAGCTCCCTTGACTTCTCTTGCGACCACCCTTAGCCATTTTGGCCGGCCTAATGGCCCAAAAACCCCAAACTCAAAGCCACCCTCTTCAAATTCAAACCCAAATTAAACCCATCCAATGTGGCTCATCCCCATTGGTTGACTACACTCTTCAGCACTCCACATAGGTAGCTAATTGAACCTAAATTAAAGCCTACCCAGCCATTCATTCCATGGATATTTAAACCCACCTCCTCCATGGAAAAATGGGAGGATAACGAAAAACTAAACAAATCTCTGCTAAAATCTAACCATACCTCTTTTCAACCTAGAGAAACTCATGCCCACCAATCTTCAACCATAATTCCCTCTGCTTAAGTTTAATTTTTTAGCTCAAAACCAGGGTAATTCTTGCCACATTTTATCTACACCACCATAGTCAACCAAACTCAAATTAATTGTGACCGCACCATCCCCAAACTGAGAGGAGTTTATCCACCATAAAAAGCCCATCACAAAGGGCATCTAACCTTGCTCAAGACCAACACCTGAAAACCACTTTGGTCAAATCATACCTAGACAATTCACTATAACCCACCAACTCATTTGGAGGCAACCATCTGATTGAGGCTACACCTCTTAGACAAAAGTATTAAACTCTCTCCTCAATCTTAGCAGAATTTAGTTCTCAATACGTATATACTGCAGTCATGCACGATCAACTGTATAGATAGGTTCATCTTGCGTAGATGAAGGTATAAGAACAAACAAAAAGTTATTTGGTTGAGTCTAGCTTGAGATCTTAAGGTTTGAAGTTGAATGACTTACAGGTTAGGTCAATTCGGGATGATGATGGAGAGTCGTCCGATCACGCGTGTATTAGATTAACAAATGAGATCAAGCCAGATGAGCCCTTGGTATGTGAACTGCGGGCTGATGAGGTGCCCACCTGGCTGGCAGCACAAAATTAGAGAACACTGTGTGTAAGGCTTGATGCGTCGTAGGTTGACGTGGCAACAGATTGGATTAAGTAGAAAAATGAGATTTTTTTTATTTAATTTACTGCCACAACTTCAAAAAATCTTAACTTTGCAGAGAAATCTCATAAAAATAAAATAAAAATACTCTCTTCCTCTGTGAATAGAGAAGAATAATGCGGACCAAAAATAAAAATTATATGTTGAGTCTCTAATTTTAAATAATTAAATAGTCTCTGACGTGTTTTAATTTTATGTGACTAAATAATGTTCATCAAAACTTGAAACTTTGGGGGATCATTCCTCATGAGAGAGGAAATGATCTTTGATTTTTCTAGGGTCAGAGAGCATCTCAGTGCATATAATTATTATCCCCAATCTTGGATGGTTATTTTAGCTTAAAATAATTTTATAAATTAAAATAATAATAGGAAAATTATGTGATAATTTTAGTAGGTTTCCAGTGGTGAGGGGAGCTTAGAAAAAAATATCAATATTGTTTGGACAATTTTTTATATTTCTATAGTTTGTTAAATTCTTATGGCTTATATTAAATTATTTAAAGTGAATTTTATTCAAAAGTAATAAAACCATTTCTACATTGTGTAGAAAAATTATGTTGACTCACTATAAAAAAATTCAAATTTATTTGATTAAGTTTAAATACTAAAGTTGATTTTCTAAGAAAAATTATACTTTTGTAACAAAGTAATTATATTAAAATTAATACACTTAGGAAATATATTAAAAGTAGTTTTCTAAGTTCCTTATGATGAGACGCACTTTGGAAAAGTAAAAATTATTTTTGATAGAATACTTCATATTTAAGTTATATCTTAAATTAAAAAAAAATTAATAATAATTAATAATTTCAAAAATATGAAAATAGTCTAAAATGTTCCTAATTACTTCTTAAAAAAGACTCATTAAACAGTCTAAAATTTTCCTTAATTTCTTAATAAAATAATTATAATAAATTAATTAAAAATTATAACAAGATGAAACTTGTTTCTCAAAGTTCTGTGGACTCATATAGATTTAATAAAAATAAAAAAAAAACTGTGATTAAAACATATTTTCTATTTAATTTAAAAGATAAATTGAAAAATCATGGAATTTCTCCTAAGTGTTCTTCTGACCTAGGTGAACCTCAAATAATTTTCTCATAACAAAAAAATATCTTATTTTGATTAATTAAACAAATTAATTTTTAAAATTCTAGTTTTTGAATTAAAATAATTATATAAATTTAATAAAAGTCTAAAAGACCACATTTTCTTGCTCTAATATTTTAATTAACTCATGATTGATTATCCATGGAAATTTCAAGGTCACTTGAACTTCATTTGATAAGTTAAAAGATAGGGAGCCTAGGGGCAAAATGGTAATTTTGTAATTTTAACCCCTGATTAAATTTTAGGATTAATCAAAGAGTACATGGGTAATATTGATTATAATAAAATCTCTTGGATGTTTGAAACATAATGGGTTAAGAGGTAGAAACCAATTTGCCATCCTTTTCATGATAAGGGTAATATTGTAATCTTGATAATTATCAAGACTTGGAAGTCAATTCAAAAGGATGATCTGATAATAGTAATTTAATCATAGTAATTTACTCATTTACTAGAATTTACTCATTTACTGCCTGCTAATTAAAATTGGATGTTAAAGATATTGTTGACTCACTATAAAAAAATTCAAATTTATTTGATTAAGTTTAAATACTAAAGTTGATTTTCTAAGAAAAATTATACTTTTGTAACAAAGTAATTATATTAAAATTAATACACTTAGGAAATATATTAAAAGTAGTTTTCTAAGTTCCTTATGATGAGACGCACTTTGGAAAAGTAAAAATTATTTTTGATAGAATACTTCATATTTAAGTTATATCTTAAATTAAAAAAAAATTAATAATAATTAATAATTTCAAAAATATGAAAATAGTCTAAAATGTTCCTAATTACTTCTTAAAAAAGACTCATTAAACAGTCTAAAATTTTCCTTAATTTCTTAATAAAATAATTATAATAAATTAATTAAAAATTATAACAAGATGAAACTTGTTTCTCAAAGTTCTGTGGACTCATATAGATTTAATAAAAATAAAAAAAAAACTGTGATTAAAACATATTTTCTATTTAATTTAAAAGATAAATTGAAAAATCATGGAATTTCTCCTAAGTGTTCTTCTGACCTAGGTGAACCTCAAATAATTTTCTCATAACAAAAAAATATCTTATTTTGATTAATTAAACAAATTAATTTTTAAAATTCTAGTTTTTGAATTAAAATAATTATATAAATTTAATAAAAGTCTAAAAGACCACATTTTCTTGCTCTAATATTTTAATTAACTCATGATTGATTATCCATGGAAATTTCAAGGTCACTTGAACTTCATTTGATAAGTTAAAAGATAGGGAGCCTAGGGGCAAAATGGTAATTTTGTAATTTTAACCCCTGATTAAATTTTAGGATTAATCAAAGAGTACATGGGTAATATTGATTATAATAAAATCTCTTGGATGTTTGAAACATAATGGGTTAAGAGGTAGAAACCAATTTGCCATCCTTTTCATGATAAGGGTAATATTGTAATCTTGATAATTATCAAGACTTGGAAGTCAATTCAAAAGGATGATCTGATAATAGTAATTTACTCATAGTAATTTATCATTTACTAGAATTTACTCATTTACTGCCTGCTAATTAAAACTAGAATTTACTCATTTACTAGAATTTACTCATAAACGTAACGGGCTTACAGCTATGATAATAGTAATTTACTCATTTACTGCCTGCTAATTGGATGTTAAGTCTGATATTAATTAACATTGAAATTCCATTTGAATATTTAATTATCTTAAATTTATTTTGAAAATTGAAACAGAGAGGGCCTAATAGTGAACTAGGTTTCATAAGTAAGAATTGCCTTAATTGAGAGTAGAAAAGATGGACATAATTAATTGATAAACACTTACGAAAACATTAGGCCCTACTTTAACTCTAGGTATTAAAATCTTTAATGACTTTGGACTTGTCCTTTGGGGTACCCATTCATATAACTGTGACATGAAATATTAAGTGACTATCTAACTTCATTTCTCAGGATAGTTAAAATATCAAAGTTCACTGAGTAATGGGTAATTTTAATTCAACCTTGGAATGATTAATGCAACAATATAATAAGTCAAAAATGAACTCAAAACATTTCAAGGGATCTTTAAAGTGGTTCAAGATGATTCCCCGAATCATTTGGAATCTCTTATATATTTTGAAGGACAAATTGAACTTGTTATATTTTGTTCTCAGAAATCATCCATTAAGATCTTTTGGGACTCACTGAGTCATGGTTTGAGGGTCCAGTAGCTACACCTTCATCTACTATTGCGATTTATTTAAATTCCTGCAAAATTTTAAATATGTTGTAAAAGCTAATCTTTTAGTGGGAATGTTGAGAAGATGACAGATACCCTTTTACAATATTATTTAATTTCTATCATTTTATTTTTTACAATCTACTTTTACTGAAAAATATTATAACTGTTGGGTTGTGCACCTTACTTTACTTGCGAAAAGCAAAACCATTCTCAAATAATTAATCAACATTTTTAAAAATCTAAAACAAATTATTTCAAAGGTAATCATGATTTTTTTGAAATATCACTAAACTTAAAACGTCCTTTTGAATTTACAGGAGTCCCTCATAGGAGGCAACCTTCGGTTGCTAACGATATCTCCTTAGTTTAAATAAGTGTAATAACTTTTTTAAGCTACGTAAATTCAAAGTAAAATAGTAATATCGGGATGAGGGAACCGTGAGATCCTAATCTGTGTCGCTCTAATCAACTTTAACCCCCTGATTGAACTTTAAACTTGTCATTTAAACTTTTTGCACATTAGACTTTAGGATTGCTTCTTCGTTGATGAATTTGGAGCTAACTCCATGGGTAGCATTCAACAATAGCATAAGGATCTATAACAACACATCTTTCATTATAATTAAACAACAAGCCACAGATATTCATGGTTGTTCGCCAAGTGCAACATAAATCCCCAACTCATCTTTAGGCCATTGTATAACTCTGCTATATAATTTAAGCACTAACTCATTTTAGGATTCTGAGGTTGTCGTTCTTCATGACCTAAATCCTCATATCTTCCAGGTTAATTGTGTGATTGTCTCACATAAATGTAAGTCCTAACTAATGAAATATGCAGCATGTAAAATTTAAAAAAATTTTCTTTCTCAAAGTTGAAGCCAAACCATAGAACAAGTTGAGAAGTCACCGAGGTTCTCTTCAGAATCTGTGACAACCACTTGTTCCTCTTTTTTTAGATTCCATAAAAATGTTCCAAAATTGAGTCATTCTCCTTTGACACTCCTTTGGTCTGATCTTTTGAAAAGTACTACCCCTTAAAATTCTTGAAACAATATTCCCTAATCTAAATCAAGAGTTTTCTTAGGTGAATTCAATTATCTAAGATGTAATTAACTATAAGGGCTTGACTATAAAGGAAACTTTAAGAACCCAGCTTATTATAAACCCTATTTAATTTTCTTCATATAAAATAGGGGAACTTGTCGGTCAATACAAAAAATGGTTTTCTCAGACTTAAACGGATGTCATGCATTCTTTAGTTTATTTAATCAAGACTTCACCAATAAGTAGTGTGTCTACCATTTGGGATAGATGCATTACTTGTAGTGTTTTGCTCGTTTATTTAAACTATTATTTATATGGATTGGTCTGATCGCATATTTTAAAATTTAAAATATTATAGTTCAAAATTATATATGAATATATTAAATTAAACCAGGCATCGGGATATCAATTCTGATGACCGACAAATTCTAACTATTAATGGTCGACATTATTACTTAAAGATTACATTAGCACTGCAGGAAGTGTTTGGGATAGCCTAGGAGAGCATTCTCAGAGCATTGTAAAGAGGAAGAAGCTATTAATTATGCTTTATTTTATTGTACTTTTGCAAAACACAATTACCTAGTAGATTTATGTTACTTTAATGATGTTTTAAGGAATTTTACATGTTTAGTGAGTAGCATTTTCACTTTTCTCTTGCAATGATTATGTTAGTTGTATATGAATGGTAGAACGCTTTTGAAATTGATTTTTCATCTTTAATGTGATAAGAATTATGTTTTACTACCATTATTTTCATTCTGATCAAATGATTAGTTAACACATGTTGTGATCCATAATGAACCAGAAGAGTTATGGAAGATTGATTAGATTATTCACGTTGACCTATAGGATATGAAGCAAAATTAAGCTATAGGGAGAAGAAATTGGATAAAGAAATAGAATTTAATGAGGTCAAATTTGGGTTTAAGAAATTAAAACCAATTTAACCAAGGATCCTCGTGCACTCTAAAGAGGGTAAAGTAGAAAATTGTTGTTATTTGTCACTAGTCGAAATTACAATTTCAAGTAATTATTTTTCTATTCCCTACATATATCACTGCAAGGGAAAGTAGTTTTTATATCTTGATTTTTATCACTTTAAATATATTTAGTAGGCTTTATGTAAGAGTAAATCTTTAATTATAGGCAGTAATTCTATAGAATTAGTTAGCAACACTTAAAACCAACATTACGAGTAAATCTTTAATTGTAGGCAATAATTCTATAGAATTAGTTAGCAACACTTAAAACCAACATTACTTTTAGGCTAAGACTCATTTTGTTACGCTAGTTCTTCTCTTAATACTTTAAGTGCCTCACTCCCCGTGGAATTGATATTTTCCACTCATAAAGTTGATAGTACTAATATGACATGTATACTTGCATGAAACCCTAGTGTTCAAGTGCACCTGAACCAGGAAGGGTATGACTCCCTGGCAACGACGCAAAAAACTTGATATCACTTTTAGGTCCAACCACACACTAGGGGCTCATGCAATGCACATGTCATATCACTAATTTTAGATTTTAGAATCCAAAATGTTGATCCCATAAAGAGTGAGGTAATTCAAAATAGAAAAATTTCTTGCCTGCTGGTTTTAAGTCCTAGCCTAAAAAATTACAAAATGTTGAAGTTTAAAAATCTAACCTACAATGTTAAAACTAACAATAAATTTAAATCCTACACAAGTAATCCTAATTTTAGTAATTTTTATTGAAAGATATTAATTACTAAATAGGCTCTTCATTTTAATGATTTAAGTAAATGACATAGAATGTAAATTTGCAAGTAGTAAATAATCTGGTGACAAATAAGAGCAAAATCTTCTTTACCCTCTCACGAGTGCATAAATAAATTTGGTGTAAATGACTTTAATTCTGTAAATCTCATAACTATCCCTTCAAATCATATTTCCTTAACCTTTGTATCTCCCCACATGGCATATCAACTTATACCCCATAGTTTAATGTGATTAACCTAGTTGACTCTACCATAGCTTTCCCAAGTCTTATGGTTCACATCATTATTTAACAATTTATATGGTCATAATGAAATGTAAATTAAGTTCTTAAGTTAAATCATCACTATTTAAAAATAAGTAAATTACATAGTACTTCACATTCCATTCATCATATCTAATCATCACAAGAAAGAATTAAAGTTTTTCCTAAGAAGCATGCTCATTTCACCAAATAATTCCCTTGAACACAATACAAATACACTAATCGATGTTACAACATAAATACATAAGGAAATAAACAATGATATTTAGCTATTTCCCCTTTAAATTGAACAAAGTTGACTCAAAACAACATTCCTTCTGATTTCCCCACACTTGCTTGGTAGAACACCACTCCCTCAGCACTTTAAAGCAGAATTATGACTCCCCAAAGAGAGATAAAACCCCTAAGTAACAAGCCAACATCAACCCATTAACTCTTGAAATATGTGACTATTTACATTCTCCAATACTTAAAATCCATGACTTCTTCTTTCAACACACAATTTCCCCACAAGCTGGTTCTTGAACATTTGCAACTGCTTCGAGTAGTTGTTGTCACCTAGGTGTCAAGATCTCAGTTTGTTAAATTTTGTATGGGTACATAATCACCCAAGGTTCCGACGCCTAGGAGCTAGTATCATGGCACCTAGGAGCCCAATGGTTGGCTTCTATGCGCTAACCTTATGGGTTGTTGTTGACCTCACTTTTGGTTTAGGCCTAGTCTTTCCTCTTTAGTAGCCTAGGGTCTAGCCATAGGACTTTCTTGTTGACTATTCCTAGAGGACTAGAAAAGGAACCCTCGCCATTAGAAACTCTAAACCGTTCTTTGCTCAACTTGAAGTTCCACTAATTGGTCCTAACCTCTAGCACAAAATAAGTGAGGTCAATATGGGGCAGCTCAAGGTGAATACCCATATGACTCTCTGGCCTTAAAGTTGACCTTGAATGTTAGTTTAGAGCTAGTTCACACACTTGCACTCACTTTCACTAATAAGTTAAACCCAAAATTTGTTGAATTTGATCCCTTGATCTTTGCAAAACTCATGAAGATGGTCCCTTTAACCCATTAGCTGATGCACCAAAACTATATGCATTTTTAGAAAAATATTTTATATTAATTTTTGATGATATTACACTTTCAAATAAATTGTTTTTCATATTTTATTGTAGGTTGTTAATTTTAGGACTTAAAGAAAAAATGAAGCAAAAATGATGGAATTTGGAGTCAAAACGACGTTTTTGAAGAAATACTCAGCACCGACAACGCAAACCTACAGAACAGAGGCCAAAATTTCCTCAACACTAATGGCACCAGGAGCAGCACCGATAATGCAGTTTGATAGACAACAATGAATTTATTCACGGGCCAGTGGTGCCGATGGCGCCAAAATGGGCGCCGACAGTGCCAATGTTGGTGCAAGACCAATTTTTGGAAGATTTGACGAATTTGGATGCTTTTTTAAGAGCTTTTGGATGCACCTATTGGAAAACTGATATTAGGCTCTATTGAGAGAAAAACTTGATCAGAAAAACCTCTCTTCCGCCATCCCCCCCAACCACTTTAAGTCCATTAGTCATTTATTTCTTTAGAGTTTTGAGTTTCATTGTGATTTTAAGTGTTAGTTCTTTTCTAAGAGTTGCTAGAGAGAGAGAGAAGTGAGAGATTTCTTCTTCCTTACATCTTCTAAGTGAGAACCAAGAGTATTGTGAAGAGAGAAAGAGTCTAAGAGAGGCTACAAGGGATTTGCTTTGAGAAAGAGTTACATATAAGTTTTGTTTGTTTATTATTATTGTATGAACTTTCTTTTATATTTGATTTTTTTTTTGTTGCTTCTTTCTCATGAATTCTAAGTCATTTTCTTTTTCTTCTCTCTACTCTGAAATATGGTGAAATGAAGAGATAGTTTGGATGTGCCAATTTTAAAATATAAAATAAATTATGGTGGTTTTTCCACTTCATTCTTAATTTACCTTTTGATTTGACCAATTGAAATGTTAAAATATGTTGTGAAACATATGATCCAAAAAATGGAGTATGAGTTCTACAACAAAGTGAGAATCACATTTAATTCCATGGAGGAGTATTTCGTTCATGGAATTAAGTGCATATAAAAAGGGAAATATACATTGTTGGGCATAGAATTGGAGATTTTAGGGTGATAGACTAGAATCCCCAATTTGGTCTTAGTGTTTAAGAACTAAAGCGAGCATTAGTGTACAGTGGAAGTGAAGTGGGAGCCTAAAGGCAGAGCTAGTATCCTTCCAGCCTAACCATGGATTTAAGGACTAAACCTGAGATTAGCCAATGATTCTCTTTAACACTCAATCAAGGTAGAGAATTAAAATTGCTCCTATTTGGCACAATACAGATTTAAACCACTTATCTCATCTTATTTTACCAAAAAGTCATTGTAGTGGGAAAGGTGTTTTTTCATATTAGATAACTTCATCACATAAACATAGTTTGGTAGTTACTGTTTAACCTTTGCATTTCAGTTTCACTAGTAGTTGATAATTTAGTTCTGATAGAAAATCAAATATTCAAAATTAGTAACAGTAATTTTATTTTATTGCTCTGAATTTCCTTGTTAATTTATCATTTAAAATTTAAACCTTCCTCATGGGATTAATATTTGGGGCATAAACGGAAAGTCACGTATTACTGGATAATGGTACGTATACTTGCATGGAATCCCTACATAAATTGCTTAATTTTTTTATTCATAAGATAATGCATCAAGTTCTTGGCACCGTTGTAAAGTGGAGTCAACTTTATATATTTTGCACACCTATATCATCGGGATCAAGTTTTTGGCGTTGTTACCGGGGAAGATAACTGTAAATTAAATAGATTTTGTAAATTAGGAAATTTAGCGATAAATATCATATAAAAAACAAACAGATCAAAAATTTTTAAAAATAAATATATATTTATAAGTACTTCTTAACCAAATTTTCTTTGCATATTATTTTTTGTTATTTGAAATATTAGATCTGAAGGTTTAGTATCTTATGATTCAAAATTAAATGTACTATTAGAAAAATTTGAAAACAACAAATAGAAATTAAGAATTTGAACGTAATGATGAATAAATTAGATAATAAAAAAAAGAAAATCGGCAAAAATATTTAAAGAATTTTGCTAATCCTATAGCAGATGAACTTCACTTAGACTATTTAAAATCCTGATGTTGCTATTAAATCAGTTTGGAGGAAAACCTACTGAATATCCTAACTTACATCATGATAGTTTTCTTGAAATATGTGCTACCTTTAATTATGATAGAGTCTCTAATGATGTTGTTAGGGTTACACTTTTTCCTTTCTCATTAAGGGATAAAGTTAAAGATTGGTTAAATTCTTTAGCACCCAGATCTATTAGAACTTGGGGAGAGCTATCACAAAAAAATTTGGCTAAATATTTTCCACCCTAAAAAATCGCTAAGCTTAGAAATGATATTACATCTTTTTTATCAGTTTGAAGGGGAAATGATATATGAACCCTGGGAAAGATTTAAGGATCTCCTTAGAAAATTTCCACACCATGCTTTACCACATTGGTTAATAATTCAAACTTTTTACAATGGATTAGTATGATCACTTAGATCTTTTATAGATGTTGTTGCAGGTGGATCACTAATGTCAAAACCTTTTGATGAAGCATACTATTTAATAGAGTAAATGATTATTAACAATTTTCAATGGCCCTCTGAATGGGTAAATCCTAAGAGCGTAGCTAGTATTCATAATTCTGATGCAATGTCTACTTTAGCATCTAAAATTGTCGTTGTATCAAAAAAGATTGACAAAATTGGAGTGAACTACTCTAAAATACCACCGGTATTAAAGGAAAATCCACTAGGACAAAAATTTGATACTCAATCATCTTATGAAACTTTAAATATGATAAATAATTGAAATAATAACCCTATTCTAATTATTATAACCTGGATAGAAAAATCACCCCAATTTTAGTTGGAATAATTATAACAATTCGGTGAATCCCTTAGGAAATTCAAACAACCAAGGAAATCCTAACTATCGACCTTATTTTCCTCTAAGATTTAACTCTAACTCTAACTCACAAGTTAAGGAAAAGAAGTTGATGATGGAAGAAGTAATGTTGAAAAAGAGAAATCAAATACAAAATCAAGGGGTTGTTATTAGAAATATTGAAAATCATATATGACATATTGCTATTGCTCTTAGTAACAGACCTTTAGGAATTCTTCCGAGTACTGTGGAAGTTAATCCAAAAGATCAAAATAAGGAGCAAATTAAAACTATGCAATCACAAAGTGAAAAATAAGTAGAAACTAGAATCCAAAGAGAAATTGAAGTTAAGGATGAAAAATAAGAGATTGAAAGCCACCACAATGAAAATGAAATTCCTTTAGAAAAACCTCTACATCCATTTCCTCAACGATTGAAGCAGAAGAATAAAGATAAACAATTGATAAAATTTTTGGAAATCATTAAGAAGTTAACAATAAATATTCCTTTCATTGAGGGTTTAGAAAAAAATGTCAAGTTATGTGAAATTTTGTAAGGATATACTAAAAAAGAAAAGGAAGTTATCAAATCATGAGACCTTTGCACTCAGTGAAGAGTGTAGCGCTATTATTCAAAAAAAGCTTCCTGAAAAGTTAAAAGATTCTGGTAGTTTTACTATACCTTGTGCAATTGGTGAAAAGTTTTTTGGAAAAGCCTTATGTGATTTCTGAGCGAGTATCAATCTTATGCCTCTATCAATTTTTAAACGTTTAGATTTAGGAGAGATTTTCCTTTTTACTATAATACTTCAGTTAGTTAATTGATCAATAACTTATCCTAAAGGAGTTATAGAAGATGTATTAGTGAAAGTGGCTAAATTTATTTTTCTTGTAGACTTTATCGTATTAGATATGGAGGAAAATAAAGAGATTCCTATTATTTTGGGGAGACCATTTCTTACAACATGGAGAGTTATGATAGATATACAAATAGGAAAATTAATAATGAGAGTCAATGATTAAGAAGTAACATTTAATATTACAAAAGCTATAAAATATCCTGCAATAGAAAAAGATAATGAATGTTTTAGGATAAAAGTTACGTATTTTCTGAGTAATGAGTAATTTAAGGAAGTGCTTGAGGAAAAATCAAGATAAGAATAGTATTGTGAGAATGAGAATGAAATAAAAGAAAAGAATTTAGATTATGTTCAAGATAAATTTGAAACTTTAGAATTGTTGAAAAATGATAATAAAAATCTTATTCCTTCAAGTATTAAACCACCTAAACTTGAATTGAAAGTATTACCTGCTCATTTAAAATATGTGTTTTTAGGAGATTCATCTACATTGCCTGTTATTATATCTTCTGATTTAACTAAAATTCAAGAGCAAAAATTAATAGAAATGTTTGAAAGATATAAAAAGGCTTTTGGATGGACTTTAGCAGATTTTAAAGGAATTAGTCCTTCAATTTTTATGTACAAAATTCTATTAGATGAACAATATGAACCTAAAGATGATCCTTAGAGGAGTTTAAATGCAATAATGAAAGAAGTTGTTAAAAAAAAAATTTTAAAATGGTTAGATGCTGGACAGTGCTTGGGTAAGTCCAATTCACTGTGTTCTAAAGAAAAGAGGAGTGACAATTGAAGTAAATGAGAAAAATGAATGAATTTCAATTAGACAAGTTACTGGTTGGCAAATTTGTATAGACTATAGAAAATTATACATGGCCACCAACAAAGAACACTTTCCGTTACCCTTTTTAAGCCAAAATGTTGGATAGATTGGTTGGAAACAAGTAATACTACTTTTTAGATGGATATACCGGGCATCACCAAATTCTAATTGCTCTTGAGAATTAAGATAAAACAACATTTAGAAGCCCTTATGGAACATTTGCTTTTCGTAGAATGCCTTTGGATTATGTAATGCACTTGTGACATTTCAAAGATGTATAATCTTAATTTTTAGTAATTTAATTGAACATGGAATGGAAGTATTCATGAATGATTTTTCTATATTTGGGACTTCATTTGAATTATACTTAAAAAATTTAGAAAAACTTCTGGAATTATGTGAAAAATCAACCTAGTACTAAATTGGGAAAATGTCAATTTATGGTTGTAGGAGGAATTGTACTTGGGCATAAAATTTCTGAAAATGGCATGGTAGTAGATCCTGCAAAAATTCAAGTTGTTAAAAAAATTACCACCTCCTACTATGGTTAGAGGGGTAAGAATTTTTCTTGGACATGCTGGTTTCTACGGGCATTATATAAATTTTCTTTCAAAAATAACTAAGCCATTATGCCAACTTTTAGAAAAAGATATGAAATTTGATTTTAATGAGGAAAGCATAAAAGCATTTAAATGGTTAAAAAAAATATTAATCACTGCACCTATAATAGTTCCACCTGATTGGGAGAATCCATTTGAAATAATGTGTGATTCTAGTAATTATGCTATTGGAGTTATTTTAGAAAAAATGCACAATAAAGTTTTTAAAGTAATATATTAATCTAGTAAAATTCTAAAGTATGTTCAAATTAATTACACAACCACTGAAAGAGAGTTATTAGCTTTAGTCTATGCCTTTGAAAAGTTTAGACCTTACTTAATTGGAGCCAAATCTATAATGCATACAGATCATTTTTTTATCAAATATTTGATGCAAAAAAATGATGCTAAACCAAGATTAATTAGATGGATATCTCTTTTGCAAGAGTTTGATTTTATGGTAGTTAATAGAAAGGAAAATGATAATCTAATAACTGGTCGTTTGTCTAGATTAGAACAAGAAATATTAACTAATTTTCTAAAGTAATTTTGGAAACCTTCCCTAATGAACAATTATATACCGTTGATGTAATGAATATACCGTGGTATGCCGATATAGTAAATTATATTGTAATTTATATTCTACCACTAAATGTTAAGAATCAACAATTAAAGAAATTTATTTAGGATTCAAAATTCTTTTATTGGGATGACCAATATTTATGTAAACAGTGTAAAAATCTAATTATTAGAAGATTTGTGCCTTATGAAGAAACTCAACAAATATTTGAAAGATGACATGATTCTAAATTTGGAGGACATTTTCGAAAAGACAGAACTGCACATAAAATTTTGCAAGCTAGATTTTATTGGCTTACACTTTTTAGTGATGTTAATGAATATATTAAAATATTTAGTGGGTAGGAATATTTCTAGAAGAAATGAAATGCCTCTAAATTACACATTGGAAGTTAAAATTTTTGATGTGTAGGGATTAGATTTTATGGGACCATTTATGCCTTCATTTAGAAATTTATATATATTACGTGATGTTGATTTCTTTTTCAAATGAATTGAAGCTATTGTTATACCTAAATGTGATGCTCAGAGTGTTTCAAAATTTTTAAATAAAAATATTTTTACAAGATATGGAATGAAGAGAGAGATTATTACGAATGGAGTATCCCATTTTATGAATAAGAGAATCGAGAAATTAATTTAAAAATATGATATTATGCATAGATTCTCTGCTGCTTATCATCCCCAAATGAGCAGTCTAGCAGAGATATCAAATCATGAAATAAAATGAATTTTAGAAAAAGCTATAAATCACTATAAATTGGGTTGGTCTGCTAGATTAGATACTACACTATGGGCATATAAAACTACTTATAAGACTCCTATTGGAATTTCCCTATTTAGACTTATTTTTGAAAAAAAAATATGCCACTTACTAGTAGAATTGGAGCATAAAGGATTTTGGGCCATTAAGGAATTTAATTTTAATCTAAAAGATGATGGTGAGAAAAGATTATTGAAACCTACTGAACTTGAGGAGATTATGAAAGAAGCATACGATAACGCAAAAATCTTTAAAGAGAAAATGAAAATATGGCATGATCGAAAGATTATAAAAAAGATATTTCCAGGAAAACTGAAATCTAAAAGATATTTCCAGGCATGATCGAAAGATTATAAAATGAAAATATGGCATAGATTGAGATTATTTTCAGGAAAACTGAAATCTAAATGGTTAGGACCATTCAAGGTGATTAAAGTCTATCATTATGGAACTGTTGCTATTAAAGATCCCAAAATTGGAAAGATATTTAAATTTTTTTGGCATCGATTGAAACATTATTATGAAGGGCACATGCCAAAATTTAAGGAAATTTTGATGTTGAGTCATCCTGATTAAACAATGGTATGTCGTGCAGACGACGTTAAACCAAGCGCTTTATGGGAGGCAATCCATATATATCTATTTACATATATATCTAAATATCTTACTACTTTGTTTAATAAGTATTTTATATATTAATAGATAATAATATTTTTGGATCCTACACAATTTTATATATTGTAAATTAAGACAAAAATTAGTATTGGAAGAAAATTTGTAATTAAATTGAACCCAAAAAAAAAAGCAACGCAACATTGGCCTCTGGCGCCGACAACGCCCTTCTACACAAGCCATGGCACCGACAACATCATCGGGAGGGCTGATAACATCCCGAGCAGTTCTTGCGGTTCAGGATGAATTTGTCGCACTTAGCAGCATTGCATTCTGAAATAACTACCTAGGTGTTTTTAAAGGTCTAAAAGCTACCTTGGATGACCAGAAACTTCCAAATTACAAAATCCATGGCTTTAAACTCTAGAAATACTTCAAGATATGGAGTTCTCAATAGAAAAAAGTTTATCAGTTTTGATTCACAGAGATTATAAAACAAAGTCATCATGAAGAAGAGACTTATCAAGGAGAGTCTTTTTCAATCATGGATGGAGTAATCAAAATTCACAGATTGAGAAAATCATGGTATAAAGACGTTGGGAAGTTGTATGCTACACTAACATTGCAGTTACTGTACTAGTGGTAAAGGAATTCTATGTTAACTTACATGGAATTACTAAAGGAGTCATCTTTGTTTGTGGTAAGGCTGTACCATTTACTTCACCTCAAATTAATTATTTGTATATGATAGAAAGCGGGACAATCTATCATTATACAAATTTAATCCCAATGAGAGATATGATGCAAGATGTATACCAATTTTTGATGGATGAAAATGATAATTGGGAAATCAGAGATGAGGGATATGTTAGTTTCTCCTTTTCACTGCTTAATCCAATATCTAAACAATGACATTTCTTCATCTCTGCAAAATTACTCCCTATCATGAAAATTAGTAGAGTTACGAAAGAAAGAGCAATTTTAAAGTATTGCATTCAAATGGAAAAGCCCAGTGATGTGAGATCAATTATTTTCAAATCTATTATGGGTATTATTATGAATGGGCTTATATATGGACTGGGGCATCTTTCTACAAATTTCTTACTTTATAGTCAATCTCAAGTGCCATATGAAAGTTGAGAGAAAGTATTATTACCCAGGGAGCCCATGATTCCTTTTAATGATAACTATATTGGGAATGGAGATGAAGCATTGGATATTATCTTGGATCATTCATCACATGCTTCAACACCATTAATGCCCTATACAGTTGGAAGTTCAATAGCTTTAGAGAAGAAAATAAAGAAAATAAAAAGAGAACTTCAGAGTATTATGAATGCAATATGAAATCTTAACTACTTTTTTATCACTTAGATTGGAGGATGAAGGAGAACTTTGATTTTACTGAAACAATTGAAGCCGGTTTGGTGCAAATGTTCAAGAAAAATGGATGGTTCAAAGAAAATTTGACTAATCAATTCCCGTACCGACCTTTCTATAATTTGCACGTCCATTACCAGTCTAAGGGAGATATTAGAGGAGGAGAAAATACTGAAGATGAAGCAGAGTAATTGAAGAAGTTGGACTCTCTAATGTG
Source organism: Phalaenopsis hybrid cultivar (assembly GCA_002079205.1). Taxonomy (NCBI): domain Eukaryota; kingdom Viridiplantae; phylum Streptophyta; class Magnoliopsida; order Asparagales; family Orchidaceae; genus Phalaenopsis; species Phalaenopsis hybrid cultivar. Next base: position 33,780 of record JXCR01113176.1, on the reverse strand, counting down.
ATTTTGTTGTTTTTAATGTGATTGTGTTGGATTTACTTTGCTTTAGAACTCTTATAACTTTAATTATGTGTATAGTTTTGTGTCAGCATTCTAGTATTGTGGCTTGATTTCAATGCTAAATTATAATTTAGTTTACTTTATGTATGTGTGAGTGTGATTAGAAAGGTGTGTTTGTAAAAATTTAGATGTTCATATATTAAAATTAGTTTGGTGTTGTTTGTGAAAATGCTTGTTTGTGAATTATTTTAGGATGAATATTAGTGTTTAAAAAGACTAACTAGACTTTGGAGTGAATTGAAAGAAAATTGAAATTATAAAAATTTAAAAATACAAAATTCTTGGCACTGGCACCGATGGCGCCAGAATGGGCACCAATACTGCCCGCGACTCAAAAGTGCCAAACCCTTTAAAATTTGGCGATTTGCAAAGTAAGAGCACCATTTTTACCCCTTTAGTTACCTTCATTCTTTAGTTTGTGCACTGATCTGTTTTTTTGTTGCGATAGATTGTGTAAAATTTAAATAATTATAATCAATTAATATTCAGATTCTTCTCAAGTATACCTATCGTTATCAAGTAATAATGGACTTTCTATTTAAGCCCCAAATATCGATCCCACGGGGAAGATTTAAGATGGAAATGATAAATTTGCTAGGAAATTCATAGAAAGTCAATTGAAATCACTGTCACTAATTTTAATTGTTGAGATGTAATCAAAATTAAATTTCTAAACTAATATCAAATCAAAAAATGCAAAGTTTAAAACAATTAATACTAATCTATTAACTATGTTTAAGTAACGAAGCATTTATGTGAAAAAGCATCCTTAACACTACAATAAAGCTATGGTAAAATGAGATGAGATAAATGTTCATAATATGTATTGTGCCAAATAGGAGCAATTTTAATTCTCTACCCTGATATAGTGCATAGAAAATCATTGGATAATGTCAGTGTTTAGTCCCTAAATCCGTGGCTAGGCTAGGAGGATACCGGCTTCTACTCCAGAGCTCCCACTTCCCTTCACTTGAAGGCTAGCTCTCGCTTTAATTTTTAAGCAATAAGACCAAATTGAAGATTTTAGTCTCTCACCCTAAAGTTTTTCCAATTCTACACCCAACAAAGAATATTTCTCTATTTATTTGCACTTAATTCCATGAACGATGTTCTCCTCTATGGAATCAAATATGATCCTCATTTTGTTGTAGAACTCATACTCCATTTCTCGAATCATATGTTTCACAAAACATTTTAACAATTCAATTTGTCAGATCGAAAAGTAAATTAAGTTGGGAGTTGAAAAATCATCACAATTTATTTTACATTTTAATATTGGTACATCCATATTATCTCTTCATTTCACTATATCTCAGAGTAGGGAGAAAGATATAGGGAACTACTCAGATTTCATGAGAAAAAAATAAAAAAACACAAATTTCATATATAAAGGAAAGTTTATACAACAATGATAAACAAACAATACTTATATGAAAACTCTTTCTCAAAGCAAATCCTTTGTAGCCTTTCCTTAGAAATGCCGGAAGAAGATATCTCTCACTTTGCTCCATCTCCAACACTCTTACCGAAAGTTTTACACTAAAACTCACCACGAAAACTCAAAACTATGAAAAAAAAATAAAAAATTAACTCCAATATGGTAGTGGGATGAAATGATGTGGTGCGAAAAATGAACATAGAGGAGTGAAAAACGTAGAGGAGCACTTTTTCTGATGAAATTTGGCCCCAAATAGAGTCCAAGGTTGGTTCTCCAAGAGATGCCTCCAAAAACTCTTCAAAAAATTATCCAAATACATTGAATCATCTAGAAATGGGGTCTGCATCGCCTTTAGCGTTGTCGGCGTTCTACGCCCTCGGCGCTGACCTCGACGCTGAGCATTTTTTCAAAAATGTAATTTTGACTCCAAGTTTCATCCTTTTTGCTTTCTTTTTGCTTTAAGCCCTAAAAATCAATAACCTATAAGAAAACATCAAAATTCTTTCCATTAAAGTGCAATACCACCAGAAATGCGTATAAAATATTGGTCTAAAATTGCATATATTTTTGGTGTATCATGCACCTAGGGCTTACTGGTTTTGGATTTGAGGTGATTTGAAAGCAAAAGAAGTTCAGATTTTATCTTCTCTCGGTAAGAGCTAAACTTTAAACTCAAAATACTTTATTTTCACTAAGGATTTATCTTACATTACCGAGATTCAAAATTTTGAAATTTTTGGGTAGATTTTGAAAAAATCCTTTGATGAAGAATTCTTACTTAAAAGATTTAAGTTTAGAACATTCCACATTGCAATTTTCGAAATTTTGAGAATTTATTTGGATTTTCAAATTTATCTTAGATTACCATGGCACCGAGAATGAGCAGGGGAAAGATGAAAGGGGATTTTGATGATCAAAAGTTTGTCAACTACAAGGCTAACATTTGCTTTAATACTTTTCTTGCAACTAAGAAAGTAATTCCGGATTGAGCATTTAAAAATCTGGCTGGAGAAGGCTAAAGATTAATCATTGCTCAATAGTGGGAGAACTTTTTTTACTCTACTGTCAATACTATTATTAGTATAGTGATGGAGTTCTATGCCAACTTTAAGGAAACTTCTGAGGAATATGTCTTTGTTCGTGGAAAAATGATGGAATTTACTCCAATAATAATTAATGAATTTTATCAGTTGGAAGACATATATAGCTGTCAGTACAAATTATTTTCTACTACAAATATGGCCTTAGATGACATTACTTTTTTTCTTATTGAAGGAAGAGGAGCCTAGAAGGAGAAGAATAACTTTAAGGTAAACTTCCCTCTTTCTATATTAAATGAAGCATCTAAGGCCTGACATTACTTTATATCTTCTAGAATGATACCAACAAATCATTATAGTGAGGTTATAAAGGATAGAGCCATCTTGAACTTCTATATCTAACAGATGAGAAGGATATATGTAGGCTCTATTATTTTTAGAAACACTCGTTCTATTGCTTTGGGTGAGACTACTGGTGGAATAGCACCCCATGCCCTGATCTTTAGACTATGTGAACATGCAGGAATTGATTTTTGAATGAATGAGGAGAGGATTGAACCTCTAAAACCTATTGTTCCTACAAATATTAAAAATTATGAATCTCATGTTGGATGGAGATCTGAAATTAGGGTAAGGATATTCCTTCTACTTCTAGAACCCCTACTCTTTAGGGACTTATGGAGCAACTGATGATCCAACTGGGAGATATCTTGAGGATGAAAATCATAATAAAAAATATGGAGGCCAGAAATACACATAATGACAATTCGACAAGACAGAAGTTTGAGTTTGATTCTGCTTATGATGATGCAATGGTTAGATAAATGAGGGGTATTAACCACTTAGTTCAGTTTCCTAGTCACCCTATCTTTACCCCATATTAGTAGTAAGACTTTGATGTAGAAGAAGAAGATGATGATGATGACTGGTGATGTTTTAGTTTGATCTTTTATTTAGTTTATAGTTGGTTGTACTTTATTGCTGTTATTGTTTGTTTTTAGAGTGCGATACTTTGCTTTATTTTAGATGTTATGTTGTATTGTGAACAGAAGGATTGTAAAACTATTGTTACATTAGAAATTATTTTAATATTTTTGTTAGTTTTTAGTGCTTTATTGAATGTTTTTGTAATTAATTTTTTTAAGCAAACTTTTATATGTATTATGTGTTATTTAATGTTTTGAGTCTTGTAACCTTTCATATTAGCACCTGCAATATTTCAGAGTTAGGTTTCAATATCAATACCTTCAATAAGTAAGTCTTTTCTTTATATNCATAACCTTGGTATTAGAGGGTGACTTTAGATAACTATATTTATGTTTCTAAATATATAGTAAACTTAAGTAAAAATTTTCAATAATAAAGGTTAATTTTAGAGATTAAGATATTTTGTATGAAAGAATATGACTATGTTTTTCCATTGTATATAAAGGAATTTGTTTTTTTGAAGTATTAAGAATCTTAGAGTTTCATGTAAGAAGAAAAGGATTAAACTTTATGAAAAATCTTCAGAAGTTAAATTAAATTTATTAAGAGAATGAATGTGAAAACTTTTTAACTTTAAGAAGAGGATAGTGAAGTTCAAAATCATTAAAGACTATCCAGATACAGTAATCCTCACATATAAAAAAAAGAGAGGAGAAAAGAAAAAGGATTAAAAATGATCCTAAAAGAAAAGAAAAAAGAAAAATATGTGAGGAGAAGCTTGAGGATATGCCTAATAAAAAACTGGGTTCACATAAATCAACTTAAGGAAGAAGACTTGGCTACATTCTCTAAACTTATATTTAAGTATTAGCATATTTACTAATAAAGTTTCATGAAGGTTTTTTTTTTTTCATATTGATTTTCTAAATGGGTTTAATTTGACAATTTGCAATTTTCCTTGAAAATAATAGAGAATCAAAAATCTTAGACAAGACTGCTAGATATTCTTATACCTTTAGTATTAATTAGAGTTAATTTACATTTTTTCTAAGTTAAGCTATTGTATTTAGTGGACCAAATTATGGAAATCTAGAAGTTCAATTCTTTGTCATGAGTCTTATTTTTATGTAGTAAAGGAGTTACTTGAGGACAAGTAACATTTAATTTTGGGGGATTTATATGCACCAAAAATATATGCATTTTTATACCTATATTTTATATTCATTTTTCAGTGATATTAAACTTTAAAGGAATGTATTTTTCGTGTTTTATTGCAGGTTGTTGCTTTTTAGGACTTGAAGCAAAAAGGAATCAAAAGGAAGCAAAAAGGACGAAATTTGGAGTCAAAATGTTATTTTTGAAGAAATACTCAGCATCAACGACGCCAGGTTGGACACCGAAGGTGCAGACCTACAGAATAGAGGCCAAAATCTCTTCAGTGCCGACGGCACTAGGAGCAATGCTGATAGTGCCATTTGATAGAGAGCAATGAAATAATTAATGGGCCACTGGCACCAATGGTGCTAGAATGGGCGTCGATGGTGCCAATGTCGGTGCAAGAGCGATTTCTAGATGAATCAACAAAATTGGATGCTTTTTGAAGAGGTTTTGGATGCACCTATTAGAAAACCAACATTAGGCTCTATTTAGAGTGAAAATTAATAATAAAAACCTCTCTTCCACCCCCAACCACTTTGAGTTAATTAGTCATTTATTTCTTTAGAATTTTGCGTTTTGTGGTGATTTTAAGAGTGAATTCTTTTCTAAGAGTTGTTAAAGAGGGAGAGAAGTGAGTGATTTCTTCTTCCTTACTTCTTCTAAGAGAGAATCAAGACTATTATAAAGATATAAAGAGTCCAAGAGAGGCTACAAGGGATTTGCTTTGAGAAAGAATTTCAGATAAGTTTAATTTGCTTATTATTGTTGTATGAAATTTCTTTTATATAAGAAATTTTTCTTTTGTTGTATCTTTCTCAAGAAGTCTGAATTGTTTTCTTTTTTTTTTCTCCATACTTTGAGATATGATGAAATGAAGAGATAATTTGGATGTGCCAATTTTAAAATATAAAATAAATTGGGATGGTTTTTTGACAACATTATAAATTTACATTTTTATCTAATGAATTGAAATATAAATATATTTTGTGAAACATATGATCCGGAAAATGGAGTATGAGTTCTACAATAAAGTGAGAATCACATTTAATTCCATGGAGGAGTATTTTGTTCATGGAATTAAGTGCAAATAAATAGGCATATATACATTGTTAGCCATAGAATTTGAGATTTTAGGGTGACAGACTAAAATTCACAATTTGGTCTTAGTGTTTAAGAACTAAAGCGAGCGTTAGCTTTTAGGGGAAGAGAAGTGGGAGCTCTAGAGTGAGAGTCAGTATCTTCCTAGCCTAACTACAGATTTAGGGACTAAACCTGAGATTAGCCAATGATTCTCAATAACACTGAATCAGGGTAGAGAATTAAAATTGCTCATTTTTGGCACAATACAGATTTAAACCATTTATCTCATCTTATTTTACCAAAAACTCATTGTAGTGTGAAAGATGTATTTCATATTACATAAATTCATCATATAAACATAGTTTGGTAGTTACTATTTAAACTTTGCATTTTGGTTTTGCTAGTAGTTAAGAATTTTGTTCTAATAGTACATCAAATATTCAAAATTAGTGACAATAATTTTATTTTATTACTGATTTCCTCGTTAATTTTTTATTTAAAATTTAAACCTTCATCGTGGGATAGATATTTGGGGCTTAAACAAAAAGTTTTGTATTACTTGATAGCGATATGTATACTTACGTAAAATCCTTTCATAAAGTGTTTAAATTTCATATTCATAAATAACACATCAAGCTCTTGGCACCGTTGTAAAGCGGAGTCAACTTTATATATTTTGCACACCTATATCATCGGGATCATTAGCCATAGGCTAGGATTTAGCGATGACCAGTACATATAGGAACCCAATGGGGATTCCATTGGTCCATAGCTCAAATAGGGTGGCTGACACATCAATTTCACCAAAATATCCAAATTAGCCTTTTGCCCTACAAACCTACCCAAATTACCTAAACACCCCAAAGCTTAAGTTTGGCCAAAAATCCCAATTTCACCCAAAATATCCAAATTTGTTCAAAAATCATTTCAAACCATATCAAAATACCCAAATTGCTCAAAACTACCCAAAATTTCAAAAATTACCAAAATACCCCCAAAGTTGCCAAGATTACAAAAATGCCTTGGTGGCCCAAACTTTCTCAAAAACCTCCAAAATCATCTCAAATATCACCAAAACCAATTGATTCTGATTTGGCCAATTTGACAATTTTGACCAAGACCACCAAAATTACTCTTAAAGACCCAATTTCCCCAAATTCACCCTAAATGTCCATCAATTTGACCCGTCTTCCCCAATTTCAATTCAAAAATCAAATTTATCATGATTAAACTTGATTCAAACCAAATCCATGCCCAATTAACCCACAATTGAGTCTAATTTCAACCCAAATTAAAAAAGCCCCAATTTGTCCCAAGATCAAAATCCCACTAACTTGAACCTCAAATCTATCCAATTGCCCCAATTTTGCATCATAATCTCTTTAAAACATTTCCACATAACAAATTAAACCTTAAATTGGCCTTGATAAAGCCTCAATTCTACTCAATTTCAACCTACATCCAAAACCCCAATTTGTCCCCAAATTAACCATGTGCCCAAATGTCACCTAATTGAATTCCAACCCCTAAAATTGACACCCAATTGATGTTGAGAACTCTTCATGATATTCTCCTAGACCGTTTTTAGTGATAAATTTGGACCTAACCCAAACTCTAGCCCAACCTAAACTCAAGTCTAACCCAATGCCCTCAAAATTTACCAAATGCCAAAATCCCTAATATTGAACCTCCAAATCAATTCAAAATCACTTCAGAAAATTTCTAAACTCCTTGTGACAATCATGCAAACCAAATTGTTCAATCAATTGGGCTCAATGTCATGGCTAGCCTAACCCAATCCCAACTTCAAACTAAATTGACCCAAATTGAACCAATGCACCAAAATTGACTTAGCCATGCCGAAACGAACAAATTTATGACACCATAACCACCAAGTACACCCTAGTGACTAGCCTAAACCCACCTAAGCTAGCCAAGATGTACTATGGACCAATGGTTCCCTAATTTAAGGGATTTCATCCCTTTTTTGGGTCTTAGCCAAAATATCTTTTTCCATCATGCCATACAATTAAGAGTTAATCATCATTAAGCACCCCCTGGCCTTCCTGAGCCAAGGAGTTACTGAACCCTAGCTAGTCACCACCTTAGCCACCAAAAATAACCACCCCAAGCGAGCCCCAAATGACCAAAACTCAACATTAAACCCCTCTGAGTTGGCTAAGTCCCTTTGGCCCCTTAAGCTTCTCTTCCTTCCACATCAAAAAGCTTTTGCACCTATCAAACCCACCTAACCTCCACCAGCCATTGATGGATTTAAATAGACCCCCCAAGGCCAAGGAGAGATGTGCCAAAATCCTTGGGGGAAACTCTGTCAAAATATAACTAGAGCCTCTCTAAACCATCTTAAGTGCAATCCCCCTGCTCTTAGCCACTCACAGCCACCAGTTAGAGCCAATTTCATCACTAAAATTTTCCCTAAAATCAAGGCAGATCACTCCATACTTCCACATTCCACCAAACTTCAATTAACTGTGCACACACCACCCCCACAGTGAGAAGATTTGATTCCCCATATAAGCCCCATCAGTGAGAGCCTGTAGCATAGACTTTGATCAACAGTTGAAATTGAGCTTGGTAAAAAACATAGTTAAAAAATTCACCAGGGCTTGAGCCTTCATCTGGAGGTTTTTTGAACCCAATGAAAGCTACAGTAACTATTTTATTAAGGCCTTCCCTCTCAGACAAAGGTATTAAGCTCTAATCTTAATCCGTGCTAGTTTTGGTTCTCCATATTTAATGGCTTGATTTCATGATTGATCAACTATATATATATATATATATATATATATATATATATATGTTTTTCTTGAGTAGATGTTGGTTTAGAACTAAACCCCATGCAATTTGGTTAAGTCTAGATGAAGATCTTAAGGTTTTGGTGTGAACGACTTACGGGTTAGGTCATTTGAGGACGATGAACGGATGTCACCCAATCGCTCGTTTATTCAATGGACGGTTGAGATCACATTGGACGAACAGATGGAGAGAAAAGGCTGGTGGGGACTGAGGTGGGTGGTGGCATCGAATGGTGGAGCACCACGTGTGAGCTCAAAACCATTATAGGATGAGGTGGCACCACGTGTTTAAGTAGAAAAATATGGATTTCTAAATTTATTTTAATGTCTGAACTTTAAAAATCCATATATTTCTCTAGAAAAATTATAGAAATAAAAGAAAAATACTATTTTGCTTAGTGAATAGAGGAAAAAAATGTAGACCAAAATTAAAAATTATTTGTTAAATGTATGATTTTTAATAAATTAAATACACTATAAGATATTTTAATTCATTATAATTGAATCCTAATCACCTTGGCTTGAAATTTTTAGGGTTGATTTGTCATGATAGGGGGCATCTTCTCTGATTTTTCCAAAGTGAGAAGCACCTCTGTGCTTCTAACCCTAATTTTCAAGCCTAAGTGGTTATTTTGGCTTGATTTAATCATATAAATTAAAATATTCTCTGAAAATTATGTGATTAATTTTTTTAGGTTTCTTATCATCAGGGGAGCTTAGGAAAAATATTGTGATGGTTTGAATAATTTTGTGTATTTCTATTATTGATTATAAACTTCTACCTTGTATTTGTTTATTTAAATTAAATATAAAAAAAAATTGACAAAATAATTTCACATTGTTCATAAAAATCATTTCAACTCACTAAAAAAATTTCAAATTTATTTAGATTGATTTGGTCATTAAAGTGGATTTTATAAGTAAAAATAGTACTTTTGCACAAAATAAATTATATTAAATTAAATAAGCTTAGAAAACTATGAAAAATAGCTTTCTGAGTTCTTTGTGATCAGGGGCATTTAATAAAAATAAAATTTGTTTTTGTGAAAATATTAATTTTTAAGGAATATTTTGAATTAAAAATAATTAAAATAATCAAAATTTTCAATAATATAAAAATAGTTCAAAATGTGTGTAATTGTTCCCTGATTATTTGAGACCCCTTAAAGTATCTTTCTTGATTTTTCTAAATTAAAAATAAATTTCTACTACCCTAAAATGTATTTTCCTTATTTTCCCACTAAAATAATTACAATAAATTAAATATAAATCATAAAAATATAAACGTTGTTCCTCTTAGTTTCTTAGACTTATAGGGGTTTAATAAAAATTTAAAAGGGTTTTTTAAAGATTAAAACATATTTTTGCATTTAAATAATCATTAAAAATGACCTTTAAATAATTATAATAATTACAATATTATTCAAAAAGTCATGAAATTTTGTCTAATTATTCTTCTAACCTAGGAAAACCTCCAATAACTTTCCCATAAATTAAGACTTTATTTTGACTATTTAAATAAATTAACATTGAAAAATCCTATTTTTTGGTTAAAATAACTATTTAAATTAAATCAAATCTTGAAAAATCTTACTTCCCTCTCTGATATTTTAATTAATCCAAGGATAGGATATTGAAAATTTTCAAGGCCATTTGAATTTTAGCTTGAAGAACTATAAGATGAAGAACCCCAAGGGCGGGATAGAAAATTTAGGCTTCGGTGCCTTAATCAAAACTTAGGATTAACCATTGGGGATGCAAATATTTGATCCTTAATAAATATGTTGAATTATTGAAACATAACGGGATCAAATGGTAGAAACTCACTTACCACCTTTCACAATATCATCAAAATCATAATTTCCCTAATCATCTTGACTTGGAAGAAAATTAAGATCAACTCATTCTTAAGTGATTAGATTAATCTAGGAAGATGATCATTTAATTATTTTAAGCCTAAAAATGATGATGATGTGATCTTTCAATAAGAACATATGTCACACAAACCAAAATTTTAATCACCATAAATTTCCCCTATCATGATTGTTAAGGGGTTTGGTAGTGACCTAGGCTCGATGTCGAAACTGAATCGATTGGATTTATAAAATAATATGATTGGGAACTAACACCTTCTAAGAAATCCAAGCCGTTTTGTGATGAGCACCAAATCTTTAATGACTTGAGCTTGTCTTAAGGGCTTTCATCCATATAATCTTTAAAGTAAAGTATCAAATTGATTAAGTATCCTATCATTAAGATAATTGAGTTGTCAAGCTACACTGGGCAACGGGGTTGTCACACTGTAACCATGGATGATTAACGGAACAATATGATGAAGTTCTAAATGAACTTGAAACAATTTAATAGATCCTCGAAGTAGTTCAGGGTCATTCCCCAAACACTTTGAAATCTTTTGAATTTTTTGAAGGGCAAATTGAACTTGTTGTATTTTGTTCTAAAATCATCCAAAAAGATCTTCTGAGTCTCAATAATGTCATAACTTGGGGATTGGTAGCAATATCTTCATCTACTCCTGCAATTTAAATTCCTTGCAAGATTATATATATATATATATGTCTCCAAAACTAACCTTTTTGGTGGAGGAACAAAAAGAATCAACACGTACACTTTTAAATTATTGCATTTATCTTTCAGTACTTCTTGTCTCAAACTTGCAACTCAAACAACAATGTCACCTTGCAACCCACAACCAAAACTGTTAGGATAACTACGGAACCAAAACCAAAAATTAAAAAAAAAGATGTAAATAAGATAAAACTCACCGACACAACATTTAAAATATAAGACAACTCAAAATTTAATCACAAACACCACAAAACAAAAAATGTAACTAAATCAAAATGTCTTTATCTAATGATCAGGAATTCCTCTGAGGAAGTAACCTATGGTTGCTAACAAGACTTCTTGTGGTCTAAATGAGAGTATGGAACTCATTAAGTTCAGTTTAGTAAATTTATTTAGACTAAGTGAATCTGAAAGAAAGTAGTGGTGCCAGAACGACGGAATAATAGGATCTTAACCGGTGTCGCATTAATCAATTTTAACATCCCATAATATATAAATAAATATAACCTTAAGACATTTGATTTGACATCAAGACTTGACACACTGGAATACTTAAACTCTTTATGACAAGGAGCTTTGACTTATCATTGTGGGAAACACAGTCATCTTTAATAGCAAAACATATCTACATCAGCTAAACTATTCCTTAGAATTAAACAAAAAACCATAGGACTTCGAGGATGTCCGCCTAGTGCAACATAAATTCTCAAATTTTCCTTATGCCTTTGTATGACTTTGTTATACAATAAAAGCCCTAACTTGTTTTAGGAATCTTAGGTTATCATTTGTCACGACCTAAATCCTCACATCTTCTAGGCTATTTGTATGATTGTTTCACACGGATGCAAGCCCTAATTAAATAAAATTGGCAGGATGAAACATTTTAATATTTCTCCTCTAAATTGAAGCCAAACCATAAGATAGGTTAAGAAGTCACCAAGATTCTCCTTAGGATTTGTGATATCCCCTAGTCTCTCCTTTTTTGGATTCCAGAAATAAACGTTCCAAGTTTGAGTCATTCCCCTTTCACACTACTTTGTCCGATCTGATTAAAAAGTCTTATTATTTTGACCTCTTTAGAGATAATATCCCCTGATTTTTATTTAGAGTTTTCTTAGGTGACTTCGGTTACCTAAGATGTAATTAACTAAAAGTTTTTCCCCTATAGGAAGCTTTATCAAGCACGGCATAATATAAACCCTATTTAATTTTTCATATTAAATAGGGAAACTCATCAGCTTATGAATAAAATGATTTTCGCAGACCAAACGGATGTCATATATTTCTTAGTTTATTTGATTGAGCCTAACTATTAAGGTATGTATTTATCTTTTGGGATAGATAAATAGCTTGAGGTGTAGTGCTCTTTCATTTAAACTATGAAAGATATGGAATCAATTTAATTTCATATTTTTTTCTAAGCTTATATATATATATATATATTAAATGCCTTTCCAAAGCAGGTGACGGGATTTCGATTCCGACAACCGACAGCTTCCAACGAGCAACTCTTCAACTTTTAAGTGTTGACAGCTTCTGGCGACTTTGCTGGGGATATGATTACTTCTCCATATTAAATAGGGAATATTATCTTCATATGTCAGAAATGTGTCCATGTCCCTTATGGGCCAAATTATCCTTCTTTCCTTGCATGTTTCACCCATTTTTTTCTTAGGTAAGTACGGTCAACTCTTTTAGACTTCAGAATGGTCTATTCAATCACCATTGAAAAGAGTGGTTCAAGAGTTCATTAGGAACTTTTATCTTTGTGTGGGGTCGGACCCCCAACAGGTGTGTTGGTGGACTACTTCCTCCCGGGCAGTGTGCATTGTAAAGTTTGTCCCACACTGGGTCCTAAATTTTATTTTCCCATTCAATATTTATTTGCTACTTTACAAATTAAATTGAATTGTGTCGTACTACGCTTGCTCCTTAAATTCTCTTATATTAATTAAATCTTTCTACTTTCAAATTATTTTTACTAAATTTTAAAATCTTCACAAATTAAATAAAGACGTACACATTTTACATCTTAACCATTGTTAATTTTAGTGCTAGCACTAAAATTATGAGGTATTGACCAAATAACTAACCCCAGAGCTTTCTTTTGAAGCTGCTGCAATGGCGTTTCCAACACTCACATTCTCATGCAACCTGCCGACGAGTCTTAGTGCCCGTAACGTCTTTCCCACCATCAAGTTTGAAGATGGGTTTGAAGATCTCGAGGTTATCCTCGAGAAAACTCCTTTCGTCATAATGAAAGTTGCTGCTCTGGAAATTCAGGAGTCGTGTGCTAATTTCAACCTGAACTATCTACAGGATTTCCCTTCTTACAGGAAGGTAAAGGCTACAGCCACTACTGCACCTGCTAAGCCTATTGCTCCCACTTTTGCTAAGGGAAAATATGTTATGATCGTCGAAGACCTGACTGAAACATTGGTTGTTCCACCTTCTATATTTGAAATCAGATCAAGTTTGAGGATTGCGCCGTTAACCTAAACTCAAAGAAGGAACCACAACCAAAATATTTGGACGGCTACTAAAGCCCAGATTTTCGAGGAAATGTCTGTTGATGAAATTTCTCATCAGGAGGAAACAAGATTACTGCAGACCTATCCGCTTTTGCAAGGGAGTAGATTCCATCACTTAATGGACACTAATGGGTATGATAGTGTCCATAAGATTGTCGCTACCTTACCATCACCTCATGTATATGGTTGGGAGAGGAAGAAGCCCACTCCTGTCACCCGAGTTAGTAAAGTGTTTCAGAGATTAGCTGTCAAGGAAGGTTGTTCCGTTAGTGAATTACTTAAATGAGTGGGATGTGCGATATCCCCTCACATGCAGAAACTGATTTTGAGAGATGTCAGATCTACCCAACAATCTAAAAAATCAACCAATGTTTTACCAACACGTATTCCCGTTAGATTCTATTTAGGAAATCAGGTTGATACTACCATTACCACCATCGATTATACTACTGTTACTACTCCAATTCCCGAAGGTCATCGACCAGTTAAGTCACATTTGAGTCCAAGAACTCTGCCAATTATCTGTCATGAAGTCTCGAAGAAAAAGATAAGGAGGTTACCTTGTATAGTATCTGGACTCCACCATGGGGAGCATACCTCTCTCCAATGTATTGATGCTTAGACACCTCCTCTTAAGACATCCTCACCAAAGAAAAGGGTATCGGTACCTAAGGTTATTGTACCAATACGGTTCAGTGAGCCCGAAGGGCAGGATCAGGGAATGAAGCAAGGGTCCAAAATATCTGACAGTGTCGCAGCTATTGCCAGCGATATGGATGAGCAAGTAGAGGATGTTCAGCAGAGTCCTCAAGATCTTAAGATGATACTGTAGTAGTTGTCGTTTGCTTTCACACTGATTCTATAAAATTTGTTCATGTTGTCTTTGAGGAGTCACTCTAACGTTCTTCGAATTGTCGTTGGAGTTATGTTTGCTGAGCAACAAAGGATACTACCTAAGGGTTAAATTTCCATTAAATGATAATACCATTGTCATCTCTTTAATTCTTTCTTTCTGAGTTTAATCAAATTTTAGAATTTTGGTCATGTGATAAAAATATTTTTGCTTTCTAAAGATATTTCTAAGTCAATTAATAACCAAACAGAAGACTCAAGATCGTTGAACTTTTTCTTGAATATAAAATCGAAAGAATTTTCTTAAGAGAGCATTTTAAGTCTCATTTATTAGAGGAAATTCGGACATAAATTTTTGATTATATGTCTACCTCAAGCTTCTTCTTAGGGAGAGTCCTCTTTTTGCTTTGATTTTTTTATCAAACTTCTCAAAAAGTTATTTTCTTTTCTTTTTTTTTTTGTTTCTTTTTTTTTCTTTCCCCATGTTTTGTTGAGAATAATTATATCTATTAGAGCATGATTTAAAGGTTTTTGAGTGTCTTTATTCAAACACCAATTTTCATTTTATGCTCCCCTCAAGCTTCTTCTCAGGGGATTTTTCACACCAATTTTTTTGGTGCTCCCTTTATTTTTTGAGAATTACTATATCTGATGGAACATAATTCTTTTAAAGATTTTGAATGTCCAAATTCCCCTGAGTAATAATCCTCAAATGTTTCTTAAGTCGAATTCTAGGATATCATAACTTGTTCGAAAGTCAGGACCCAGTCACGTCGTAGGAAATTAAAAGGCTCGTGATATCCTGAGTCAACTACTTGTATTTCAACCACACTATCTTAGTTTGAAATTAACTTAAGACCCAGGAAAAATTCTTTAAAGTGGATAACTCAATTATTAGGGCATTAATTTCATTCTCCCATAAATTCATAGTCTAATCAAAACATCTAAATTTTTTATTTCGAGGTCATGAGTTTTTCAAATATTGAACAATTTTGAACAACAAAAAACTCTTTCTTTTCATTTATTGTGGTGGGACGGATGGGATAGACTAACATATATCCTGCTAATATGCCTTTTTAACAAAAATAGTAATACAATAGTAGCCAAGAGGCATTTCATTTGTTAGTAGATGTGTAGGAATAGGTTGGAACAGACAAATCGACCGAAATCATATTGATTGAACCTCTTTCAGGTTCCTTACAAATATTCATCCCGGATTGTGATATTTCCTTCTTTGAAAATCCTCTCAAGCCAACCCTTAAAACTGAAACATCCCTCTATGGTGCATCCTATGATACGAAAAATAGTTGGGCTGATCCTTTTTATCCATCTCCTCTGGCTTCCTCGGATCCGATAATCTGAATTCTGGCTTCTTCATTAAGTTTATGAACATCTTTGGTACGTCTTCATCTTTGAAAGAGTATACCCTGTTCATCCTTTCTGCAAAAGTTTTACCTCATCTACCCTCTGTTAAGTATGGCCCTCCCTGAGAAGATTGCTGACTGGACTGACCATACAACTGTTCTTGCTAAGGTTCAGCATGTTGCGACGACTGTTGAGGAATCTGATGAGAATGCTCAGGCTAAATTTTCATTGACTACTTCCCTTTATCAAGTTTTGCTACCGTTCCGGGATTCTTTTCAAACACCTTGGATGATATGGACTTTTCGATCTTTTCCTGGAAATCCATATACTTAACTTCTTCTTGCAAAATGTTAGCTTTGCTAAGTAGCTTTTTTAAGGATTTAATGGTGAGTCCCTTAAGCATGAAATCCATTGGTCCAAAGATGTTTTTGAGTAGAATCTCAATTGCATGATGTTCCGGTAGTTGGCGTTCACATTTCATGCTAAGGTTTCTCCACCTCAAAATATAATCTACTAGATTCTCGTTAGGCTTTTTTCTTTCCACTCTTCAATTGGGGATTTATGAAGAGTGTCACCTTTTATTGAGCAACGGTGTAGTTATTTAGAAGTTAATCAAATCAACCAAAATCATATTTACAGAACCTTTCTTAGGTTTTTTCAAATACTCATTTGGAATTGTTACATTTCCACTTTTGAAACTCTCCTCAAGTCAATCCTTGAAGACAAAGCAGTTTTATATTGTGTGGCCGAGCAACTGGTGGTATGGGCAATATTGAGGATGATCTTTCATGCTGGCTTCCTGTGGCTTTTTCGGCTTTGGTAGTCTGATATTTGATCTCATTAGAAAGTCGTGGGACATCTTCGACATGACTTCATCTTTGAAGGAATACACCATTTTCCTACGTCCCGCAATGGAAATTTTTTTGTTCTCTTCTCGGTACGATCCTCCCTGAGGCTGTTGCTGGCTAGACTAACCATAATATTGTGTCTGTTGTTGGCGGGACTGTCGATGCTGTTCGGCTTCCAAAATTTTCTGGCTGCGCCTTATTTCCCGTGCCTTTATCAGTTGTACAGGCTTTGAATTGGACCTAATTTGAAATCCAAAAAATGATGGGGTAGAAGTGTCAACTGACTCTTCCTCAGATTAAATTTCCTTACACTTACTCGACAAAATAGTTGGCATGGTGACAGCGAATCTGGTAGTAGGTCCAAAAAATGTTCTCGGAGAAATCCCAATGCTCCCAAAGACACTTTTCAGCACTAGTAGGGCCCTTTTCAACCAACACCTTTAAAGGGGAGAATTTCTCAGCAGATTTCAAGTTGAACTCTACGATAGGCTCCACTAACTTATTTTTTTCAAACCTCATTATTGTCACGGCCACCTTCCCAAACTTGATTTCAATATGATTGAATCCTTGTCCAAACTTAATAACTGCCAGGTTAGGCAGTTCCTCTCTATTGACAGCGAACTCCGTTCCGGAAGCAAAAGAAAAGATCAACCTTGCAGAAGACATTATCCCTGTCATTTGAAGAATTTTTAAAAGTCAGCTATGTCCCGTGCCTTGTAGTTTCAAAAGTAGTACTCAAGTTAACGCACTTGTCCTATAAATTGGGCATATCCTGTATTATTTTAATTTTTAAATTTGTTATTTATATGTGATTAAAGCATCGAAAAATTGTAATTAGCAAATTAAATGAGCGTGAACAAACACAACAACTTGTCTTGATTCACAGAAAAGCAAACCAAACCCAATAGATACAAAGAAAATGCATTGTTCAGGACCTAGAGCGGGACCAACTTCATAACGCACAATGCCCAGGTGGAACTAATCCACCAACACACCTATTAGGGGTACGAGCCAACATGAAAATTAAAAAGTCCTTAATGGCCTCCCAAACCTCTCTGTTCAAAGGTGATTGAATAAATGGTCCTGAAGTCCAAAAGACTTGACCGTACTTTCCCAAGATAGCAATGGGTAAAGCATGCCAATAGAAGAAGGGTAATTTCATCCATAAGGGACATGGACACATTACCAATCTATGAAGAAAAGATTCTCTCACTTAAATGGAGAGAGAAGATAGTCCACAATGGAGTTTCCAGAAGCTATCAACACTATTTCAGTTAAGGAGTTGCCCGTTGGAAGCTGTCGGCCGCTGCAATTGGAATCCTGACGCTCGCTTTGGAAATGNTATATATATATATATATATATATATATATATAAGTTTAGAAAAACATGAAATCAAACTGATCCCATATTTTTCACAGTTTAAATGAAAGAGCATTATACCTTAAACCCTATATTTACCCCGAAGGATAAACACAAGACTTGAGGATGATGCTCGATCAAATAATCTAATAAGTATATGACATATGTCTGGTCTGCGTAATCATTTGATTTTTCGACAGATTCCTTTATTTAATATGAAGAATTAAATAGGGTTTACATTAAGCTGGTTCAGAAAAGCTTCCTATAAGGGCAAGTCGCTATAGTTAATTACATCTAGGATAACCAAAGTCACCTAAGAAAACTCGATAAAAATTAGGGACTATTGTCTTCAAAGAGGTTAAAAGGATAGGACTTTTCAATGAGATCGAATAAAGAGGTGTGAAAGGGGAATGTCTCAAATTTGGAACATTTATTGTAGAATCCAAATGAGGAAGAGCTAGGGGATGTCATAGATCCAGAGGAGAACCTCGGTCACTTCCCAAGCTGCCCTATAATTTAGCTTTAATTTAGAGGAGAAATTATTTAAGTGTTTCATCCTGTAAATTTTTTTAGTCTTATATATGTGTGAAGCAATCACACAAATAGCCTACAAGATATGAGTATTTACATCATAATGAAGGACAACCTCAGAATCTTAAGACGAGTTAGGACTTATATTGTAAATCAGAGCTATACAACGGCCTAAAGAAAAGTTGAGGATTTATGTTGTGAAAGCAAACAACCTCAAAATCCTACGGCTTATTTTTTAATTCTAAGAAGTAATTAGCTAATAAAGACATGTTCTGCTGTTGAACATGGTCGTGCTTCCCATAATGCTAGCTCCAAGCTCCTCGCTAAGATGAGTTTAAGTTTTCTAATGTGTTAGGTTATGATGATAAATCAAATGTTCTTATGGTTATGGTTCTTTAAATGTTATGGGGCATATTAAAGTTGATTGGAGCGACACCGGTTAGGATCCTATGGTTCCCTCCTTCCGGCACCACTATTTTCTATCGGATTTACTTATTCCAAATGAATCTACTAAACTCAACTCAATGAGTTCCATACTTTCACTTATACCGTGGGAAATCTCGTTAGCAACCGTAGGTTACCACCTCTGAGGGATTCCCGATCATCCAATAGAGACATCTTAATTTAGTTACAATTTTTGTTTGTGATGTTTATGAATAAAGTTTGACTTGTCTTATAATCTTGGTTGATTTTAGTTTTGGTTTTGGTTTTGTGGCTATCCTAGCAGTTTTGGTTTTCATGTAGGGTGACATCATTATTTAGCATGCAAGTTTTATAAAAATAAAAATATAGTGTGAAAAATATAAGAAAAGACGATACTACAAACTGTAAAAGTGTTGGTGAGTCTTCTCACTCCACCACATGAAAGGTAGGTACTTGCAAGGCATATATATAATACTGTAAGGAATTTAAATTGCATGAGTAGATGAAGGTTTAGCTACCAAATCCCAGGCTATGATTTTGTTGGATCTTGGAAGATCCTAGTGGATAATTTTAGAAGAAAATATGATAAGTCCAATTTGACCTTCAGAATTTCCAATAAATTTTAAAATGCTCGAGGCATGACCCTGAACCATTTTGTAGATCACTTGAAATGTTTCGAGTTCATTTTGGACTTATCATATTGTTCCATCAATCATTCGAGGTTAAAGCCTGATAATCCTATTGCTCAGTAGAACTTGTCAATCTAATTATCCCATGGAAA
This sequence comes from Phalaenopsis hybrid cultivar, assembly GCA_002079205.1. Lineage (NCBI taxonomy): Eukaryota > Viridiplantae > Streptophyta > Magnoliopsida > Asparagales > Orchidaceae > Phalaenopsis > Phalaenopsis hybrid cultivar. The sequence continues at coordinate 13,987 of JXCR01113176.1, read as the reverse complement.
GGATACTCGATCAGTCGATTGTTGTTCCATTTAAAAGTTATGTGGGTGGGTGCCCCTAAGGCAAATCTAGGTTATGTAAGATTGTGGTGCCCATAATTAAAGTCAGGCTTGTAGTGTTTAAAGATGTTAATCATCAATCATATTATCTTCTAAATCTAATCAATTGAATTTAGAAATTGAACTTAGGTCACTACGAAGCCTTCAATAATCACAATGGGTGAAATGGTGATTATCAAAATTTTAATTTATGTAATGTGTATTCATATCGAATGATTAAACTATCCTCGATTTTGGGCTTAAGAAAAGTAAATTGTCATCTTTCTAGCTTAAGCCCATTACCTAAGAATCATTTGATCTTTATTTGACTTCCAAGTCATGAATATTAGGAGGATTATGATATTGTTGATGTTGTCCAAAGGTAGTGAGTGGGCTTCTACCTTTTAATCCCATTTTATTTCAATCATCCAAACATGTCTATTAGGATCAAAATTACCCATTTATCACAGGTTAATCCTAATTTTTTATTAAGGCACAAAAATCTAAAATTACTACTTTGCCCTTGAGGCATTTCACCTCATAACTCACTAAACACAACTCAAATGACCTTGAGGGTTTAAAGTGTCATGTCCATGATGTAATTATAATGTTTGAGGAAAACATATGGCCCTGTCAAAATTTTAATTTAATCTAGATAAATATTTAAAATTTAGAAGATAGGATTTTCAAAAGTTAATTTATTTGATCATCCAAAATAAAGTTTTTTTTATTTATGAAAAAATTATTAGAGGTTTCTTATGGTCATAAAAACACTTAGGTAAAATTTCATGATCTTTTGAATTAAATTATTATTATTATTATTTAATTTTTAACCATTTTAAATGATTAAACAAAGCATAAAATAATATTTTTCATTCAAAAATCATTTTTATATTTTTTAATAGGCTTCTCTAAGTTTAGAAAACTCAGAGAGTCAAATCTTATATTTTTGAAATTTTTAAACTATTTAATATAATAATTCTAATGGGAAAATAAGGAAATTTCATTTTTAGGCTTTTAAAATTTATTTTTAACTTAAAAAAATTAGAAAAAATGTTTTAATGAGTCCCAAATGATTAGAGAACAGTTAGGCACATTTTGAAATATTTTATTTTTTTTTAATTTTTAATTATTCTTAATTATTTTAAATCCAAAATATGGCTAAGAAAATCAAGTATTTTACCAAAAATAATTTTTATTTTTCATAAGTGCCTCTAATCACAAGGAACTCAGAAAATCACCTTTCATAATTTTCCCAAGTGTATTTAATTTATTATAATTATTTTTTTACAAAAATATAAGATTTCCTAGAAAATCAACTTCAGTGCTTAAACTAAGTCAAATAATTTTAAAATTTTTTCAGTGGGTAGATATGATTTTTATGAATAATGTGGGACTGATTTTGTCAATTTTGATAAATGTTTAATTTACATAAATTCATGGAAGATATTTACATTTAAGGAAGATAAAAATGTACAAAATAGTTCAAAGCATCACAATATTTGTCCTAGATTTCTCTAACCACAAGAAACCTACTAAAATAATTCCCAAAGTTTTATAAGTGATATTTAGATTTATATAATTAAAATAGCCAAAAAGGTCACCCTATCTTGAAAATTAGGGTTAGAAGTATTGATATGCTCTCTGACTTTGGAAAAATTAGAGAACATCCCCTTTATGAAGAGGAATAAACCCCTAAAAATCTCAAACTGTGGTGAGTATTCCTTAATCATGGAGAGTTAAAATACCTCAGAGGGTATTTAATTAATTAAAAATCATATGTTTATCAAACCATTTTTATTTTTAATCCACATTATTCTCCTCTGTTCACTGAGAAAGAAAATATTTTTTTTATATTTATGATTTTTCTATGAAAAGTTATGAATTTTTAAAATTTGTCATTTTTTAAATTAAGAAAAAGCCTTATTTTCAATTTGTCCCAATCACGCATCGCGTCATCCTCGTCCTCCTAGAAGAGCCACGCGTCGTCTCTTAGTTCAGTGATGCCATCTGACTCGATAGCCATGCGTCTCGCTGTTCACACATGAAGACTCCATCCGGCTTGATCTCGTCCGTCCCTCCAATACACCCTTGATCAAACGGCTCCCTGTCATCGGCCTTGATAGCCAAAATTTGTGAATCGTCCAACTTTAAAACCTAAGATCTCAGCCTAAACTCAACCAAATCACTTTGCAATTGTTCTTAGACCTTCATCTACTCAAGATTAGTACATCTATATGTTTAAATTGCTTTGAATTGCAAGTTTTCTTCAAGAAAAACAAAACCAAGCCAAAAATTTGAGTTAGTGAGCTATACTTTTGCCCAAGACGTGAGGCCTTGATTGGGTGCTTATGGAAGCTTCAATGGAGTTTGAAAAACCTCGTTGAGGTATTTATTTCCTCTAAGAAGGCTCCAAGTATGAGTTCGATCAAAGGGTGGAGCGGCCTTGGTTTAGGGAGAGGTTAAAGGGCTTAACAAAGGAGGATTTTGATGGGGATCTTCCTCTCTTTCTCTGGTAAAGCTCAGGAGAAAATCAATTCGGGGTTTGGGGGATATTTTAAGAAGGCCAAATTTTGCCCAGATTTTAAGCTCAAAATTGAGCTCAAGTGATTGGGAAGATGGCCAAAGGATGGTTACAATAGGGTTAGGGGGTCTTGGAGGAGCTCTGGAAACAATTTTAATAGAGTTCTCCAAAGAATATTTTTTTATCATCTTTGAAGCCATGGAGGGTTTTAAGTAAAATAGCCTAGGAGGCTATCTTGGCCTTTAATTGGGTGTAATGTGAAGCTGAGGTGGAGGGCTTCAAGATGCTAAACACCAATCAGACCTAAACACATTGGATGGATGAAATTGGGTTTAAATTTAAGCCTAGAGGCTCTTGGTTTTGGCTCCTCCGTTGACTAGATTGGCTGGCCATGGCAAGGGAGGTGCTTAGGTAGCTCAAAAACCTCAGAGGAATCTGTCATAATAATTAATTTGGGTTGGTGATAGGTTATGACAAATATATCTTTGGCTTAAGCAATTTAGCAAACAAATCCCTTGATTTAGGGGACCTTCGATCCATGACTCATCTAGGGTGGGTTAAGTATTGTTTAGCCTGTCCAAAAGGGAGCTTAGTGGTTGTGTAGTCATCAATTTGGTGGCCTTAGGATGGCTAAGTTAATTTTGGTACATGGGTCCAATTTGAGTAAAAATGGCCAAAGGTTAGGTTTAGGTTAGATTGTCCATAACTTTGAGCCCAATTGATTGATCAAAATTATCTAGATAATTTTTATGAAGAGTTTTGGTGAAGGATTGAAGTGATTTTGAGTTCAATTGGAAGCTCAGTTTGAAGGATTTTTGGATTTTGGTCAATCTGGGCAAGTTGGGCTAGCTTGGGTCTAGATTGGGCTATGTTTGGGGTAAGTTGAAATCTATTATTAAGAATGGCCTATGGAAATTTCATGAAAAGTTTTCAACATCAATTGGGTACCAATTTTGGGGTTAGGCCAATAAATTTGGAGGACTTTGTAGGTATGGCCAATTTGAGGCAAATTTGGGGATTTTTTTATTTGAGTCAAGATTGAGGGAAATTGATGCTTTACCAAGGAAATTGAGGGTCAAATGTGATGTTTAGGATTGTTATGATGAGTTTAAGATTAAAATTGGGGCACTTTGAGTAGGCTATGGGGTTCAATTAAGTGAGATTAAGTCATAGGGCTAAAATTGGGGGTTTGACTTAGATCAAAATTGAGCTCAAATTATGGGTCAATTAGGCTTGGATTTGGTTTGGATTGTTCATATGAAAGGTAAATTTGAATTACAAATTGAAATTGAAGAAAATTTGAGCCAAATTGATGGACATTTAAGGTAAATTTGAGAAAATTGGGCTTTTAAAGGTAATTTTGGGGTTTTGGTCAAAATGGTCAAATTGGCCAAATTGGGTTCAATTAAGGGGTCCAAATTGGTTTTGCAAATATTTGGTGTGATTTTTGAGGTTTTGGAAAATTTTAGGGTGTCAAGGGTATTTTTATAAATTTGGCAATTTTGGGGGTATTTTGGTAAATTTGGAATTTGGAGTTTTTGGGGTAATTTGAGTTTTTTTAATGGTTTGAAATGATTCTTGAATAACTTTGGGTATTTTGGGTGAATTGAACATTTTTGTCAAATTTAGGGTTTCAAGGGCATTTAAGTAATTTGGGTAGATTTGGGGGGGCAAAAGGCCAAATTGGACATTTTAATAGAATTGGGGTGCCAACCACCCTATATGAGCTATAGACCAATGAAATCCCCATTTGGGTCCTCTATGTACTATTCTTAGCTAAACCCTAGCCTAGGGCTAATGGGTTTAAGGGACCAACTACATGAGTCTCCCAAAAGGATCAAGGGATCAAAGTCAACAATTTTTTGTTTAGGGTTGTGAGTGGATATAGGTGATAGTGAGTGTAGGTGAGTGAACTAGCTCCAGGCCAACACCCAGGGTCAACTCTAAGGTCAAGCAGTCTTATGGGAACTCTCCTTGAGCTCCCCTATAGTTATCCCACCTACTAAGTGCTAGAGGTTAAGACCAATATGTGGAGCTTCAAGTTGAGCCAGGAAGAGTTTAGAATTTCTAATGGTGAGGATTCCTTTCTAGTTTTCTAAGAATTGTCAATACGAAAGTCTTATGGCTAGACCCTAGGCCACTTAAGAGGGAAAACAAAACCTCGACCAACAGTGAGGTCAAGAGATACAAGAATTAGTAATTAAAGAGAAGGTTGAGAAGCTCAGAATCAAGATTTCCGAGTTAGCCCGAGAACATGGAATTTTTGTTGATGATGAGGATGAAAAAGATTTTGAATTTAATGATTACTTTGAGGAAGACTTCATGGACATTCATTTCATTAAAGCTAGAGCGGCTGCATCTGCGCCCAACTCTCAACCTCTTGTCAAAGAGAGTGTTGTAGATGATTTGTACAAGGTTGTCTTCCTAAGCGATGAGCAAATCAACCAAATGGAGAAAAGAATGGAAGAGATGGTCACTGCCATGGCCGCCATGGCTACAGTTCAAGGGTAGTCTCAACCCCAATAGTTAGATTCTCTGGAAGTTAATCACCCAAAAATTATACATATCACCGATGAAATAAGGGAACTTGCCTCAGCAAACGAGATGATCAACAAAAGAAGGATTCTCCATAAAGTGCTATACCAGAAAAGGGATTTAAATAGATGGTCAAACAAGTTCGGGAGGCCTTAGCCCAGTCTAAGGGTGGTGCATTGATTTTTAAGTGTAGATGTCGTACCCTAAGGGTTTTGTGTCACAAAACTTTAAGATATATGATGGGACTGGAAATCCCAGGCAATACATGGCACATTTTTTATAAAGTTTTGGTAACATTAGAGGTAACGAGGCTTTGCTATTCCACTAGTTTGTCAGCAGCTTATCAGGTGTCGCATTTGATTGGTATGCCAAACTACCCAACATATCAGTCAAGACATTTGTCGAATTAGAACAGTTGTTCGTGAACATATTTACCGGAGTGCAACATCATGTTTCTGTTGGAGATCTCGTCATGAAGAAACAAAAACCTAATGAGCCACTTCTGGACTATATCTTAAGGTAGAGGAACCTTAGCATGAAATGTGAACCTCAGTTACAGAAACATCATGCAACTAAGATCCAACTGAAAAGCATTCATTGGCCAGTAGCCTTCATGCTCAAAGGGCTGACCATCAAATCCTCAACAAAGCTAGCAATCTACAAGAGAAAGTTAAACATATGGATTCTTAGAATAAATCTGAAAAGACCATAAAAGTTTGAATATTCGAGAAGATGTCCAAGATAGTGGCAACCGTTGATAAAGGAAAACAACCAACGAACATACAAGCATAGAATTCTCATTAGGATTCCAGTCATCGTCACAACATGCTCAACAATAGACACAACAGTATGATTAGTCTAGCCAGCAACCGCATCAGGGTGGATCATACCAAACAAAGAATAAGAGGGGTCTATCCATGTCGAAATGGAAGAAAGAGGTTTATTCCTTCAAAGCAGAAGCGATACCAAAGATGTTTAGAAGTCTAATGAAGAAGTCTACGTTCAGATTACCAGATCCAAAGAAAACTGAGGAAGTTAACGAAATGGATCAACCTAATTATTGTCCGTATAATAGGATGCTTGGACACACTATAAAGGATTGTTTCATCTTCAAGGATTGGCTCGAGAAGAACCTTAAAGAAGGGAATAGAACAATCTAGACAGAATATTTAAAAGAGCCTGAAAAAGGTTTTCTAAATATGATTTCAGCCAAGCCAATCACTTCGATAGACCTGTATTTAGAGGAAGATGAATGGAGTATAGTCTGGAATAAGTCAACCAAGAAAGAACTAAATAAGATTAAGATCACTTCAAGACAAGCCTCCTCTCAGAGTTCTTAGCCTGCCGAGCCAAAGATGGAGATTTTGCAAAAAACAATTCCTGTAACCAGAAGAAAAAGAAAAGACCAATCTCGTAAAGACTGATAGCACGAGGGGTAGGATATGGGCTGCCTTTGTTAGATTGGTTGTCTCGGATTCGGGAAAGAAAATCCTCAAACCCCTGACCATGTATGATTATCTTTTTGCCCCGCCAGGATATTATGAATATAATGATTATGATTTCAGCTACGTTTCAACTATTTTTAGTTAAACCATAATATATTTTGCTCAATCTAACTTTGATCTTGATTCCCAAACTGATCCTCAAATCGTACTTAAGTCCGATGAACATGTTAGCAAGTATGAAGAAGACATCGACAACATTGGTTATGATAACAACGGGAGTGAAGAGCCAGCCTTCGAGCGTCATGGCACACCACTCGCCATAAATTGGGATCTCTCTAGTGAAGAAGAAGCACCAAAAATTTTGCCTACAGCGTCTTGAGAAGAGGAAATCACAGAAGTGAACTCAAGGAGCGGAAAGGTATTCCCCCTGAGGTCAGCTCCAGTGGATAAAGGAAAACAAATAGTAACTAAAGAAGAGCTACCTCCACCTATGTTAGGGGAAAAACCAAATAATCAACTAAAGAATGTAGGATTATATAAAGTAGATTACAATGTGCTAGCTCATCTTAGGAAGTTGTCAGCTAAACTAAGCATCTATGATGCTCAAATCCTGTCAAAGGAGATGAGATAGTCTCTGGTTACAACTTTGCTTAATCTAGAGATTTTCGTAGTTCAATTGGCAAGCACATCCTTGGATGAAGTTTCCTCATTAAAAGAACAATTGGGGGTAACCTTTAAAGATGAAAACTTGTTGCTTGGTACTTCTGACCAGAACCGACCACTCTATATCTCCGTTAACATAAGTAGATTCATATTGTCCAGATTTTTAGTAGATCATGGAGCATCACTCAACTTGATGAATCTACAGACATTGGCCTACTTAGACATCGAGGCTCAGGAGCTTATGACAGATAAAATGATGCTATGAGGATTCGACCAAAAGGGAGAGAGAGCCCTTGGATCCATTATATTTCTTATGAAAGTTAGAGAACTAGTAACAACCACCCTGTTCCATATCATCGACGTTGAGACCTCTTTTAATGATCTACTTGGTTGACCATGGATTCACGAACACAACATGTTTCCGTCGTCTCTACACCAATGCTTTAAGTATTACAAGGAAGGATAAGAGCATTGCATGAAAGGAGATTTGCAATCGTTTTCAGTTCATGAAGTTAACATTCATGAAGACGCCGCTTACTTTGCGTCTCTAAAGAAAACTATCTTCTTTCGTCCCATGATAATGAATTAAAGTGAAGATTCAGAAGAATTATAATGGCAAGGTCATTCAACTCTGCTTTGACAATCTACTATCATCTCTTCACAACGAGGTGGTAGAGGTCCTTTTAGCCTATACACCCGAGATCGAGGTCGGGGGCCTGGACGAGGAAGAGCCAAAATGATTGTTGAATAGACTATGCTGACCATCAATATTGATAATGAGGAAAGCTCTGAGGAAATGATGAAAATAAAATAGAAGAAACAACGGTACGAGATATCCTTGGAAAATGTGGAGAAAAGTGACTATGAGACAACACATGATCGAATAAATTACTATGTGAATTTCATGACCCTTACTCTGATTCTCCTTCAAAAGGTCAAGAATTTAGAGGTCTATGAAGCCTGTAGCACTGGTTCAAAATAAATCAAATTTTATCGCGCTTCTACTTCTATTAATCTTGAGAATCATGTAAATTTAAAAGAGGATTCTAATGAAAGAATGGAATTACCTTATGGTTACTTTTCTCCTTGTGTATAAAAGTTGATTTAATAGGGATATTTGCTAAAAATAATTGCCAAAAGATAAATTACAACATTTTGAAAAATTATGGAATGTTGAAAGTCGAACCCCCAATTTAAAAGTTCTCAGATTTGGTACAGTGGGGTCAATCGATAATTCAGAATTTTGCATGGTTGTTACTAGTGAATTGGAAGAGGATTGCCTCGATGTGGAGGATGACTCTACTGATCAACTAATAGAAGACACCCAGCCAAAATTTGAAGAAGAAATTAAATCAATTGTTGATGAATTTAAAGAAATTAATCTCGAGACTAAAGAGCAGCCCCGACCAACATTTATAAGTTCTCTACTTAGTAACAAATAATCTTTCAAATCGATCAAGTTATTGTCATAAATCAAAGATTGTTTCACTTAGAGCTATGATGAAATGTCAAGACTATCAACAAAGGATGAAATTCATAAAATCAGGGTGGACAAAGAAGTAACCCTAGTGAAACAAGCTCCCAAAAGAATGCGCCTCAAGAAAGAGCAGCAAGTCATTGCTGAGGTAAAGAAGTTAATAGCACTAATTTTTTAAGAGAAGAATAATACCTCAAATTGTTAGCCAATATTGTATCAATTAAGAAGAAAAATGGACAAACCCTAACTAAATATAAAAATAAGTTGCAATTCAAGTAAAAATTTTTTAATAATCCTAATTTGTCTGTTACTCTAATTATGATTCTTGTTTACTCCTCGGCAATGTGTCGACTTTAGGGATTTAAACAAAGCATGTCCAAAAGATGAATTTTCATTGTCGATACCAGAAATGATGATGGACATCGCTTCAACACATGAAATTTTCTCTTTCATGGATGGATCATCTAGATACAACCAAATCAAGATGGCTCCAGAGGATGTAGCACTTACAACATTCAAAACATTGATAGGGATCTTTTGCTACACAGTAATGTTATTCAGGTAAATGAACGCTGGAGCAACGTGCCAACAAGCTATGATGAAGATTTTTGACGACCACATTCACAACAAAGTAGAATGCTACATGGATGATTTGGTCATTAAGAGAAAAGAGAAATTAGACCATTTGTATGATTTGAGGATCCTGTTCGAACGATCACGACAGTATAATCTTAAGATGAATCCCTTAAAGTGCACCTCTGATGTTACCTCCAAGAAGTTTCTAAGATTCATTTTTCGTCATCAGGGAATTGAGATCGACTCGGATAAGATTAAAGCTATCTTGGAAATGCCTCCTCCATAAACTTTGAAACAACTACTTTCCTTCTAGGGAAAGTTGGTTTATCTGAGACGCTTTATTTATAATCTCTCAGGCCGGTGTCAGCCCTTCTCGACATTAATTAAAAAGGATGCAAAATTTTTTTAGGAAGAGAAATGCCAGCAGGGATATTAAGCAATACTTAACGAGGCCTCCTATTTTGGCAGCCCTTATTCCGGGAAAACCATTGATGCTTTATACTGCGGCCTTGGACGACTCTCTCAGAGCCTTGCTACCCCAACTCAATGATGAGGGTAAGGATACTGCACTCTATTACTTGAGTCGATGTCTAATACCAATAGAAGTAAGCTATTCACCTCTTGAGAAGCATTGTCTAGTTTTAATTTTTATTGCTCAAAATTTTAGAAATTACATGCTATCTTATAAAATTATCTTAATTTCAAAAATTAATCCATTGCAATATTTAATGTCCCGACCAACACTCCCCAAACATTTAGCAAGATGGTCAATGATTTTTTTTTGTATTTTGATATAACTTTTGTTCCCCTCCGTGCTATCAAGGGACAAATTTTAGCAAATTTTCTAGCCACACACCCACTTCCAGCTTGGTCCCCTATAAATGATGAATTACAAAATGAACAGGTCTTACAAATGGAATTATCTAGTACACAATGCTGGGAGATGTACTTTGATGGAGCTTTGTCAGCTAGAAATGACAAAGCATCAAGAAGAGTTATACTGGGCAAAGCAAGAATTGGGTCGATTTTCATCACGCCAGATAAGGGTATGTTGAGATTCTCATATCACCTGACAGAGTCGTGCACCAACAATGACGAAAAATATGAAGCGTTAGTCACTGGATTGAACCTGACAATCTCGATGGCTATAACAGATATTACCATCTATGGTGACTCTCAATTGGTCATCCAACGAGTTGTCGGATAGTACAAGATTTTGAAACCAAGGTTAGCAGACTATGATTGGTACACAATGAAGCTATTGGAGCAGATTTCCAATGTGACTCTCTACTGGATTCCTCGGGGAGATAATGCCCGTACCACTACGGATTACTTTTCTAAGTGGGCAAAATTAGTGTCGTTATGAAAGGTTAAAACACAAAACTTCCTTCAATTCTTCAAAAAACAAGTCATCTACCGTTTCAGTGTGCCATGTTGGGTAATTTCTGACAATGGTTCAGCCTTCAAAAGCACCAAAATCAACAACTTTGTCAAGAAGCATGGGATAGACTGGAGATACTATATGATCTATTATCCTAGGGAAAATGGCCTGGCTGAGGCTTTCAAAAAAACACTAGTATAAATCTTGAAGAAGAAATTGGATGAAAAATAAAAGAGATTGGCATAACAAACTGTTAGAAGCTTTGTGGTCTTATTGGACGACGTTCAAAACTCCTACTCAATGTACACCCTACGCACTTGTGTACGGGTACAATGTCATACTGCCGCTAGAGGTTCGGACGCCGCCTCTCATAGTGGTTGTTATTAATTAGTTCATAGTAGAAGAAAGTGTAAAGCTCAGGCTTGAGGAACTGGAAAGTCTCGAGGGAAAGCGACTAGAAGCGCAATAGAATTTAGAATTTAACTAAGCAAGGATGGTGCAAGCCCATTGCAAATTGTTCCACCTAGGGACGTTCAAGGTTGGTGACTGATCCCTTGATTCTGCTAATATGCAAAGTACAACAATAATTCAGATTATATTTCACTTATATTTCCTTACTTTGCAAAAAAACAAAAAATTTGATCGTGAAAAAAAAATAAGAATTTAAATTTTAATTTATATATTTTGGGATACTACGCAAGTATACGTATCGTTATCAAGTAATACAGAATATTTAGATTAAGACCTGAATATTGAACCCACGGGGAATTTATATAATATGCACTTTTAGACAACTTTCTATTTTTAAAAATACAATTACATAACTTGAATATATTTTACAGTAATAACAATTCAAGTATTAATGGTATTCTTGATATTTTGACAAAACAATAACAACTTTAAAAGATAACTAGAGTTTTGTAGAGGAAAAGTACTTAATAAGAAAAATATCTTTCTTCTTATGATGAATCAGTAATAAGTATAAGAATTTTGTTGTGGAAGTATGTAAATTTTGTTGTGCCAAATAGGATCAATAATATTCCTTACCCTTACTAGAGTTGCTATAAATAATATTGGCTAATTTAAAGTTTGAATGAAGCCCGACTAGGGAGAGAAGATACTAGCTCTCAATCTAGAGTTCCCTTGATTCCCTCCACCTGGGGGCTAACATCTCGTATCAGAACCAAAAACAATAAACCAAGTTGGGGGCTTTAACCAGTCACTTTAAATTCCTCTAACACTACACCCTTCAATGAATATTTTCCTATTTATTTGCACTCAATCATACGAAATGCATTCTCATTCATACAACCTCATGTGATTCTTTCTAATTATTGACTGAGGCAATTCCAGCCCGGTTCTTACATACTTCTTCCAACATTAAAGATCAATACTCTCCAAAATTTCCAACCAAAACTTAATTACTTATCATTTTAAGAAGAAAGATAAAAAAAAACTACTCAGAATCCATGGAGAAAATAAAACCACACTTTAGTTTAAAAAAAAATCTGTGTAAAACCAATAATAAGTCTCAATTAAAACCAAAAGTAGTCTCAAAGAAAAAAGATAAAAACTTATCTCAAGTTCTCCACCAAACTCTTGATGTTTCTTTGAATCTCTTCTCTTTACAATCAGTCAAAATAAACTAATAAAAAAGATTAACTAAAAGTAAAAGTGGTGCCTGAAAATCTCTCCAACTAACTCCCCAAATGATGAACATTCAAAACTTTTCAAGTATTTTCAGGACTCTTTTCAAAGTCTCAAACTTCTTTCTTTTATAATTTTCCAAGAGGTGCCTTGGAAACTTATCAAAATGTGTCCCAATTCGATGTATTTCCCAAAGAGATGCATCATTTCATGATAATTTTTGTCCATGGTGGTTATAACAACCTTTTAAGCCAATGGGTGCCTCAAAAACCTCTTCAAAACTCACAGAAACTAACTTTACTCATACAATAAATACCACTGGCGTTTAAGCGGGGACATCTGACACTTAGGCTCGGCCTTCTCTGTTTAACCGGCGCTTAAGCGCCGTATCTAGCGCTTAGGCGCCAAAACTTATTTGCACGTTTTTCACTATTTTATTTGTATCTGCAAGAAAAATACAAAAATACCTTCTATTAAAGTGAAATATCTCTAAAATAAGTATAAAAATGTGTCTAAAAACACTATATATTTTAAGTGTCTCAAAATCCCCCAAACTTAAAATGTTACTTATTCTCAAGTTACACTTCAATCTTTAAAAACTAACTATGTATGATATGTGTATAAGTTTCTTTAGAAGTTGCTAAAATTTTTATTTAGAAATATAGTAGTCTAATTTAGAAAAAATATTCAGTAAATGAGACCAACTTAAAGTTTAGAAATTCTTAAAGTTAAGAAAGATGAAAATATGAGTTTCTATCTAATTCAGAAATGTATTGCAGATTTTCCAAATTTAGAATTTAGTTCTTCTACTATCTCTACTTAGAAATTTTCATTAAAAAAAATTTTACTTACTATATTATATCTATAAGCTTAAGAGTTTCTCAAGTCTTTTACTTTACAAAGATCAAATGTAGAACCAATTTCTGATTAGACACTAATCCTCAAGCTTCTCCTTCCTAATTTTTTTTCTCTTTTCCTTTTAATATTTCTTTTTTTTTCTTTTCTTTCTCCTTTTCTTTTCTTTTTCTTTTCTTTCTTTTCTTCTTTTCTTTTTCTTTTCAGGCAAGGATTACTTTATCTCGATAGGCCTTTAATGATTTTGAATTCTACTTCTCCTTTCCTAATGCAAAGTCTTGATATAAGTCTTTTCCTTATAAATATAATAAAATTTTTGAAAATTATTTTAATAAAACAAATTAAGTATTAAAAATAAAAGTTTAAATTATCTAAATTTTTCAAAAATATAATTTTTCTTACTAATGATAGTTACTTATATTAATCATTTTCTCATCTAAAAACTTCTTAACTTAAAGTTTTTTCTTCATTACTAAAAGTTTTAACTAAATTTTCTTACTCATTTTTAAAATCAAATTTTACTTCCCTAATATAACTTCATATACATAATCATTTTTTTTCTTTTTAAATCAAATTCACTTGTAGCATATTTGAGAACAAATAAAATTCCATTTTTTTTAAAATATTTCTCATCCCCCCAAACTTAAATTTTTAATAGATTAAATAGTTTAGCATCAGATATATATAAAAAGAAATGAAAATTTAAAAATAACATCCTAACAGGAATTTTAAACCCTAATGATACAAGTACAAAATTAAAAACAGGAGTAAAATTAATTTTTGATTAAATTTTCTATATTTTCATTTTACTTTAACATGTAGAGATTCAATAGACTTCTAAACAGTGG
>JXCR01113170.1:36215-47397 GCA_002079205.1 Phalaenopsis hybrid cultivar | reverse complement strand
CTCTGTTTACTATAAAACAGTAATAGCTTGAGCATTATATGTTTAAGGCCCTCATACTGGGGCTCTTCTATTCTTAAAGGAGAACCACGAGGAAGAGCCAAAGAGCCGGGTTTAGACCAGAACATGGCATTTAATTTAACCTACAAAACTTTATCAATAATAAGTTACAAAGCAAAAAATTTTTTAAAAAAAAAGTGCAATGTAATCTCCGCAAATGCATAGAGAATGTTGCTTCCAGAACATATGAGCAGAAAAATATGAGAGAAACCTAAAAGCTACAAGTAATGCATAGTTAGAAAAAGACTATGAGATGCTTCATTTCATTCCTATCCTAGCTAAACAATGGAAGTTCATTGCAGCGCAACTTAGGTCAGAATGCCCTATATAGTCAAGGCCAGTCAAACAATAAAAATACCATAACTTTAGATCGCAAATCCAACTGTGTTGCTGATTCTTGTTCGAACCATATCACACATTAATATTTTAAGTATAGGAATTTTCATAGTTCTCAAAATTTCATAGCAAAATATAATTTTGTAAACAAGCAATAAACACAATGGTGGCAATATAGCAGAAAACCATTTCTCAGAACAACATACACTTCTACTAAATTCATGAATTTTTGGATAAGATCCAATAGGAAGTGATCGCACCTCTGGTTTGCTAGCAGGCTGCTTCAGGTCCGAATCGGGAGAGCTTGTTGGCGTCGCAGTTGCTGCCGCATGAACTCCGGAGTAGCTTCGACCGAAGGGGTAAATTTCCTCTAAACTCGAAACTCTCTGGCGCGCTCCAAAATGCCGGACCATAGAAGCTGCCTTTCTCCATCTAGAAAGCATCCTTCCCGGATCTAGTCGAAGTTCACAAATGTTCTCCGAAAAAAATTAACCCTAATCCTATTCTTTAAAAATGAAAAAACGGGAATTTGAGGGATACGGTGATGATCCCTCACAAAAACTAATCAAGAGAGTGTCAGCTAATCAATAGTGTTCATAGATGTAAAAAAAATTGCATGATGCTTTCGAACTCCAATAATATTTCGCTATTTGTAAATAACCATGGGGAAAAAAAAATTAAGTCAAAAAGGTGTATTTTGGTGCATGATCTTCTCAACCTGTGCAAAATCCAGTGCATGATTCATTTCCTATCAAAGAACTAGGGTTTTGCTTGTGTCTAGAATGTTTTCTTGCAGATCTCGAGTTAGGGTTAAGTTGGCAAACAACAAGTCAAGTGAGAAATATTTGAGATTGGAATCAGAAAATAATGGCAACAAGTTTGAAATTGAGGTAGATTTAGCTACGCTTCAAATGTTAACATTAATTTATGTTTGATTGATTTCCTTCGGTACTCCAAATCAATGGTATTATGTCAGTTTTCTTGTATTTTGGTGATGATTTTATTTTGTGGTGTTGATATAGTGTTATTCTGATGGTAATATTTTTTTTTTTTTTGGTATTTACTATTATTTTTTATTTTCTTTGGTATTGCGGTGATTTTGATGTGGTATTGTGATTTTATGTTGGTAGCATTATGGTGTTATTGTCTTATTATTCTGGTGATATTATAGCATTTTGTGGTCTTATTAGGGTGTTATTGTGCGTGGTGGGAATGTGGAGATATTGTAGTGATTTTGTGCTTGTATTAAGATGATTTTGTGGTTGTTTTGTGGTGTTATTGTGTTGTTATTATGGTGGTATTGAGGTGAGATTATGGTGGTATTGTGTTTATATTATTATGTTGATTTTGTGTTATTTATGTGGTATTTTTGCGGAGATATTGTGGTTATTTTATTGTGGTATTAAGGTGTTTTTATGATGTTTTTATGGTGTTATTATGATGTTATTTTGGTGTTATTGTGGCGCTATTTTGTTGTTATTGTAGTGTTATTATAGTGTTACTGTTTCATTATTCTGGTGTTATTGTGACGTTATTGTGACATTATTTTAGTGTAATTGTGATGTTATTGTGGTGTTTTTGCAGTGTTTTTGTGGTATTTTGTGAGATTATTATGATGGTTTTGTGAGGTTATTATGGTGTTTTTTGTGAGGATATTTTGGTGTTATTGTGACATTATTATGGTGTTATTGCTCATTATTGTGTTGTTACTGTGGTGTTATTGTGGTGTTTTGTAGTATTTTTTGTTGTTATTTTGGTGCTTTTGTGGTGTTTTTATTGTTTTTTTATGAATTTATTCGTTGTTTTTTTTGTGTTTTAATGTTATTTTGTGGTATTATGGTTGTATTAGTATTTTTATTTTTGTGCTTTTTACTTTAGTGATTTCCATACTTAATCATGTATAAACTATTTTGTAAATGTGTAGTTTTGTGAGACTAGAAATATTGGTAATGATTCAATTACAAACAAATTGCTTGGCATCATTACATTATGAAAAGGAAGTATTTATTGTTCTTATGCGCATATTGTTGGATTTACTGTTTAAAAAGACCATAATAATTTATTGCCAAATTTGAGGAAAATTAATTCGATAGACTTTTATGTGGCAAAACAGGTTTTAAAAAGAATTTGAAGTTCCTCAAAATGGTGAAGTTAAAAAAAACAGACATAATGAATGGTTGTCCAACAATGATTTGATATGAAGTTGATGTTGAAGGCAACTAGATAATTAAAAAATGTATAGAAAATCATAACCACTACTCACTGAAGCCTGGTGATAAGCATATTCTGCGTTCTAGTAGAAAAATAAGTAAAATCAATGCATATGTGCTCAGATCGATGACAAAATTTAAGATTAGAGCTACAAATGCATTCTACTTTCTTGCTACAAAAGTTGGGGGAGCAGAGAAACTTATATGTATAAAGAGATATGCTTTCAATTTCATTCAAAAAGAGAGAATATTTAGAATTAAAAATGGTGACACTAATTCTCTATTACAATTGTTCACGGGGAGACAAACTAAGAATAGTATGCTTGTGTGGGACTTTCAAATTAATGAGTATGGTGGGTTGATGAGCTTTTTTTGGATTGATGACACATATAGGCTTGATTGTGACTATTTTGTAGATGTCATTGATTTTTATTTAAGTTGTAGACTAAATAAATATAGCATATGATGTGCTCCTTTTGTTACTGTGAACCATCAATAAAATGTTTTTTTGGACTTAATTTTATGTCGAACAAGATGATTGATTCGTTCAATTGGCTATTCAAAAAATTTATTTGTATAATGAATGATAAGCATCCAATAACAATCTTTATTGATCAGGTTTAAGCAATGACAATAGCTATAAAAGACTATATGTCACATACACATCATATATAATGTCAGTGACATATTTACAAGAGTTTTCCTTTGAAAGTTTATTGTTGTGTGGGTAATAAGACAGTCAACAAACTATTCTACAAATTCATGAGCAAATGTGACATTCTAGAGAAGTTCAAACAAATTTGGGCTATCATGATTGAGAAAGAAAATCTACTTGACAATGTTTGGCTAAATAATTTGTACAACATTAGATATAAGTAGTCAACAGATTTCAATAAATAATTATTTTGAATGTGAATCTTATCAACACAAAAGAATTAGTCCACAAATAATATTTGTCAAGATATCTTTAAGTCAACAATCTCTATTACTGATTGTTTTATAGGACTTAAAAATTTCATGAAAGCATGGAGATAAAATAAGAATGACGAAGATTTCAAATGTGTTAAATCTGTAATTGCTCTCGTTTCTAAAAGCAGCCTTGTACTGAAGCAGGCAGCTGCATTTTATTCAAGGAATTTGTATTAAATGTTCGAGGAAGAGTTATTATATGAATTATATAGTCTTGCTGTAAAATTCTATGCAAATAGTGTTTCAGAATTTTTCTACAGTTATTTTTTCTTAAACATTTACTTATGATTATTGCGACATAACAAGAATCATATACACTATGTTTTGCACTGCAACTTACATAAACATATACCAGCTTGATGATGGATTTCATTGAAAAGTGTATAATCTAGCACTAACAAAAGATGTGAAGTTGAACTCATTGTTTTGCACAATTTTATAAGTTCTTCTTCTGAGCTATGTAATTTTTTCAGATAAATTTCAGTATAACATAGAAATTTATGTGTATCAGCTGAAGAACCAGTAGTTACAATAAAAATAAAACCATTTAAAAGCTAACACAGTATGAGCCAATCACTTTAAAATCAGCTACAGAGTAAACAATGCCCACAAACAAAGTTCATATACGATTCAACTATAAATTTTGGCTTTTCTTCCTGTCTTCCCAATTTATCATTTCAATCAAATTTCTCGATGCCTACTAATATTTTGGCATTTGCACACAAACATGCTACAGTCGACACTATTTTGTTTGTGCAGAGGTGCCTCTAGTCATAGTAACTGGTCATTTTGATGGACTGCATCGAAAAACTTTCTCAGCATCTTTAACAAATAATTTGATCTATAAAGTTTTAGATCAAATTAGAATGTGCTGACAATATAAAAAAAATGAATTGAATAACAAATCGCTAAACTTCATCAGGATTATACTTATAGCACTATAGGTCAAAAAGAAACTCACAAACAATAGCAAACCAATTAAATGATGAAAAGAAGTGTAGATTTTGAGTAAAATTGTAAAGCCCTTGCGACACACTAAAGTTTTCAAAGGAAATAATAAGTTTATTAACAAAAACATTATAAACAGTTCATCAAAGAGCATTGATTACTCGTCGGTGAAACCTCAACTAAGGGTCCGTTTGGGGCAGCTTATAAGTGCGGGCGGCGTTTTCAAAACGCCGCAATACAGTTTGGTTCGCGCTTTTCACCAGCTTATCCGAAACTGCGTTTGGGTTTTTACACTAAATGCAGGCCGCGGGCCGACCCCTGCGGCAGGCCTGCGGGTCGCGTTTCAGGATAAGCAGCTTATCCTGAAACGCACAAGCTGCCCCAAACGGACCCTAAGTCATTATTTATTTGTATCGCAAATACACTGCACAAAGGAGTTTTATACCAATGGACTAGTTCTCCTCTGTTGGGCATGTCTATCAGTAAGGCAACTTGGTTGAAGTCTAAACTTAATTCCTTCCCTTTCATCTTGAACACCCATTGTTCAACATCCTAACAATTCAGGATGTGTAGTGTTAGAACATTATCTTGTGAATATGGAGGCACATTGAAAAATTGAATAACATTTAAGTCTTTCAGGATGTTTACAGCCTCCTCAGATAGGGTATGCTTGATCAAATCAAGAACTAATCTTATCGCAGATGGTCGATGCCTGCAATTGAACATCCTTGGGTTCAAAAACATATAAAAGAAGATAATGTAAAATATACAATTTGTTAAAGCCAAATATGTCCACAATAACACCACTTGAATATCTAGACATGAACACAACAACATAATAACGTCAATACCACAATAACATCAACAGAATAACAACAAAATTTGTTCATAATAACACCACTTCAATATCACAATATCACCACATTACAGTCAAATTAGCACCCTAATAACACCAAATCAAAATCAAGATGAGCGATACATCCTCTAAAAGTTTGAGATATCTTTTCACTTCACTGACATTATGCTTGTGCCTTCAATATGAGTGATATGTCCTATAAAATCTTATTTTAATCTTGTATAAATCTTAAAGCATTTTGAACAATAAACATTCCGTATTCAAATTCAAGGTCATTCAAGGCCCCCGATTCTAACAAGTTTATAGTCAAGTTGACCGTCTTGACAAGGCGAGCCAAGTGGAGACAAAATTGGTTCAATCCGAGTCTAATCAAGCCCAGATCAAGCCATTTAAGCACAATTAGAGACTTTGAATTTGCAATTGAATGTTCAATTGAATTCCAAATATAACAAGCTTATAATCAAATATTTCATCGAGTTGAATCCAATGAGCCTAAGATCACTTGATTTTGACATCATTAAGACACTCAAATGCTTATATAATATCATCTAATCAAAGGTGTCGATCTGAGTTGTTTCATAAAGTGGTTCAAATTCATACAATATTTATAGATGATGTAATTCATAAAATCTATAAATAGACACCCTCTCCATTCATGAAAATGGGATTTGAGATTTGGACTCGGGGGAAATGGCTAAAAGGAGATCCAAGCTTCTAAAGATTATGGAGCTCCACCATCGTTCGACTGTTTCCATCCAGCTCCACTACCATTGAATCAACATCGTTGATCTCCGCCACCATCAGATCTCCACTGTCAAGATCCGCCACTGTCAGACCACAAGTGTCTAGTCATTATAATCAAGCTCCATCACTGCTGGATTTTAGTCATTGATTTCCACCACAACCCGACAGTCGCCATTGAGCTCCACCACCTTCAGACTGCCACCGCCGAGCTTCACTATCACTGGAACTTGGTCTTTCAACTCCAACACTATTATCGCACCCCACCGCCATCAATCATTCAATGCTCGATCACCTCACTCAAGCTCTACCACCATTGGATTGTCATCTTCAAGTCTCGCCACCGTCAAATCACCATCATCAAGCTCCACCACCGGTCAGAACACCACCATCATGCTCCACCGTTGTCGTTGAGCTCCACCACTGTCAGACAATCAATGCTAACCACTTAAGAGAAGAGCCATTTTGAGAAAAGAAAGCCATTTAGAAGATCTGTACCTTATTTTCTCCATATTTCTTTCATTTCATTTACTTTGAGAGTGTGCATTATGAGGAGTGGTGAGATTAGTGAGGCATTATGTTGCTTGTATGTGGGAAATAAAAAAAAAATTGTGCGAGGAAGATCATTGTGTATTTCAAGTAGAGGCACTCCAGTTTAGGTTTTCCTTAGTTGTGTACATTTGGTTTTATAATTTCAATAGAACTTTTTATGTTTTCTCAACCATGTGTAGTAGTTAAGTGTTTTTATACTCTTCTGTTTTGAACCTTTGATGAATCTTATTTTCTCCATTAGATTTTTCTTAACTTAATAAAAATTTGATAAAAGTTAATGTCTTAACTTTCTGAACTTCATTTACTTCTAAATTGATCATTTAGAAAGTTATTATATTCACTTGTAATCTAAGACATTTAACTGTTTTCCAGAAGAATGAGTAGGTTAACATACAATAACCCAGTGGAATAGATATATTGTCAATAGTGGATTACAACCTAAATAGGAGACTAAGAGATTCTTTAGAAATTTGGCATTGCTAAGTCTCATTAATTATAATATGAGTTTTTCAATGCTTCTCATGACCTTGATAGAGGTTGAGAAGGATTTGGCTCTAGTTGTCAATGAAAATCTTGGGAGACACATTGAAAGAATATAGAGAACTCATACCATATAATTCAGGGGAATATTATATTTTTCATCTAATCGAAATTCCTTCAAAAGTATGGTTAAGTTTTCATTATTGGGAATTAGATGCATTACAAAATCAAAAACTTTGAATGCTTCGAACTAAACTTAAGGTTCAGTAAACTAGAACTTTGACCAATTAGGATATTTATCTAGTTCCCTTGAGATTGTGTGTGTGTGTGTGTCAGTGTGTGTGTTACATGTAAATACAAAAGAATTGAGTGGTATTTATGTAAATGCCCCTTTACTTTCATGAGTGTGTATTTATTTATATGTGTGTGTATGAATATATGTGATATATATATTTATATGTGTTTGTGCTCGTACATATATAGGCACAAATGTATACATATTTATAAATTATTTGACCCCTACTTAAATGCCATTCGAACTTTGTTCAATCAAAATTTGATTTTTACTCAAATTACATTTGAATTATATTCAAATTAAGAAACTATGTTAAACATTTATTAAATCCATTCAAACCTTGATTGAGTGATATTTGAACAATGATTAAACTTTGTTAGAGTATGATTCAAACAAGGTTTGAATAAAGGTAGACCCATGCATGTGACAAGGTAGGCAATTGTCCACCTTAAAAGTAGAAAATTTTCTTAATAATATAAAAGTACTTTGTAAAATGCCTTAATAAATTTTCCCTCCCTACGACGTCAACCAATGCCAAGCTAACAATGCTTGGATGAGCCTCCCATTCTCCCTCTCTTCCTTACTCTTAATATCAAAGACCAACACCTCATGAGTTACGCTCGTACATCACTACTACATCTTCATCGAGGGTGAAATAGTGGCTAATGCTAGTTCCTACCTTTTGAATAGGTTCTCATATGTTTAAAATTTCCCCAATTGGGATTCAATTGATATTCAAATCTTGGCTGAATCATTATTTATAGCCACAAGCTCTAATCAAGTACTCTACGGTACAAAAATGATTTTATTTTGGTTTACAGAATCACAAATAACTTTTAAGAGGCATTTATGTGGCTAAAACGATAAGCAAACAACATATTTCTCTAAGCACAACAAAAAAAGGCAGCTATGCAAACCAACAAGACCAGTGACTCACCTAAATGTGCCTCTCCCCCGCTCTAGGCCAGCTATAGAGACAAGCCAAAACATGGACGGCACGAGTGATCGTTCCAGCTTAATCACACACAAACTGGTACGAGCAACGAATATGAAAGACAAAATGCAAAGGGCTAACTGTCATAAAGGACTAAATGTGATTATAAAAGGCTGATTGCAATTATAGAAGGTTTTATGATCTACACTTATTTCTAAATAGATATTACCCCCTATAAAAGGAGGAGGATTTAATGTAAAATGGATTCCCAATTTTTTGATCCAATCTCTTATTGTTGGAACCATGTTCATCCTTGTAATAACTCAACTCCACCATGTTCATCCTTGTAACACTCACAATTCACTCACCCCCAATAAATCTTCATTTATTTTCAACCAATATGCTATTGGCTCAAATATACATATTCTCTTCATTCCATAATTTTATATACAATAAAGGACAAAATTTGATCAAGGAAAAAACAGAGGGTGCTACTCATCTTAGACAACCGCATCATTTATTTTTCTTTCCGAAGTAGCCTTTTAACTGATAATAGCTAGAATGATTTCACTCATAGCCCCGTGAACCATCACTTGGATTGAGAACCAACCATGTTAAATTGCATGTGAACCCACCATGCACTTTCATGTCACATCCCATAAAGTGGCACCTTCAGACAGAGATAACGACACCCTTCTTATATGTTTATATATCTATCACTTGGAACTTTAATATTTCAAATGCATAGCACATCATTTGAAAGTAAAATGAAATTTTTTAAATATATATATAAAAAAAAATATGTCGTTCCTAATGTTAAGGAGATCTAAGAGTTTAGAAGAAAAGTATGATGGGGGATTGGTCGCTGACAAAAGAATATGAGACCCGCTTATCTATCTGAATGCAGCAGTCTGAGCTAAAACCAGCAAGGAGAAAATGACCGAGCCACGAAGTGGACAAAAAAGGCGACCAAATGATTTGAGTCCGAACTGTTTGATCACAAATGATAAGAGACATCCGGGCCAACCACCACGAGGAAGCCGACCTGATGGAAGACACAATTCCTCAACATCATATCGAAGATATTTGGAAGTTTGCCCATCGGTTATCAAGAGTCGAAAACCAAATTAGATCAACTGACTGGCAACAAGAACAGCAAGCCCAGTCGACTGAATCGGTCATGTCGATCCGAAGCCTATCAAGTAAAGACAATAGAGCCAGAGAGCAGTCGAGCGATAAATTTATACATGGAGAATGCTAAAATAGCATGTACATCCCATTTTAAATCATTGATAAAAATGTAACATCATCTTGTTGTATTCTCTGCCGTATAAACAATGTGATTCACAAACATATTAGGATTCAATATTAAATATCAACTTTGAGTGCTCATCATGCTAAAAAAAAATCTTAATATTTACATACATAATCAAAATATTATAAATATAAATGTTAAATTTTAGAATCTAAATATGCAAATACATAGAAATAGTGCGATATGCATGTTAAATCGTCCCCCCATAAAAAATAGCTTTCAACGAGGCATTCTCTTCACTGGCCGTAAAATTAGCAAGTTATAGAGATTCATAATGTATTCAAATATTCAATCTTATTGCTTGGGGTGTTCATATAGTTAACATTTATGATGCATATAGAAATAGTATAATATAAGAATTATTATAACGATACTTTAAAATGATCATATTATAATTATTTTCTTAAGTTAAATTTTAATGATAATTAAATTAATAATTAATAATTAGAATGTTATTCGAATTTAAATCTTCTAATTAGAAAAAAAAAGAGTAGTGTCAAAATAATCTCAGATTATTCTTTAAATTAAAACTAAAAATCTTCATTAAAGACTATTAAAATTCAATTTTAAATGATTAAAAATTATTCAAATATTTCTATAATTTTAGGATTACAATATTCTATATAAATTATAAGAACTATTTTGACATTTAAAAAAAAATTCTCTATAAATTTCTACACACTATTTACTAGGGTTGTCAAAACAGCTCATCATTCGCAACAACTCATGTTAGGCTCATTAAGTAGCCCACATACATTTAGTCAATAAGCAAACGAGCTAAACACAAACAAAAATTTTTTTCATTTATATCCGGCTCGTTTTGACTTAAAATAGTTAAATTAAATTATATAATCAATTAAAATTATTAATTAAACAAATAGAATAAATATACTTTAAATTTTATTCAGATAAATATTTTAATATAAACAATAAGATTTAAATTTTACCCCTAATCTTAACATCCTACTACTGTTGAGTGACTGAAGTTGACTCAAAATGACACATTATTCGTGAATAACTTATATTCGGCTCACTAAACAAATGAGTCAAATACAAATAAAATGTTTAAACTTCATATATTAACAATACAATAACAAATAATAATACTTTTTTAAAGAACCACAAGCTCGGCTAATTTACAACACTGCCACTAAGACGAGATCCTGCAATAAAATAAACACATTTGATTAATATAATTTTTTTTATTTTTTTTACAAATATTTACAAAATTTTAAATCATTTTCAGTGTTTAAAAATAGTTATTACAATAAAACCTATTTTAATTCAAATTAAAATATAAAAATAAAATAAAATAATAAGGGAAATTTAAAAATTAATAGTAATTTGAAATAGCACCGAAATTAATGATATGTTAACCGAAGATTAAGAAAATAAAGTCTTTTTAAGTTTCTTATATTATGTTTTAAGATCGGATGGCTTACATGCATATCAAATCATTTTCATATACTTTCATATCTAAACCTAAATT
>JXCR01113170.1:0-35128 GCA_002079205.1 Phalaenopsis hybrid cultivar | reverse complement strand
AACTAACATTCTCTACAATTATATGCAGAAATTAAGAACTGAGATCTTAACTTACTTGACAGTGTTGAAGGAGCTCGCTCTGATTTTGATCTCCTTGGAGGACCGCTCTCTAACACATCCACGCTTGCTTGCGATACACAGCTCACCGAGAAAGGAAACCCCACGAATCTCTCCATTCTTTCTCTCATGTCTTCGAGCTGCTACAATGGCGGAGGAAGAATTAAGAAAACTTTTATTTACAGAGAGAGAGAGAGAGAGAGAGACAGAGGATGTAGGCTTGGATTTGATGTTGGTAAAGATCACAGGAGAGATATGGATGTAAGGTTTGTTATATTTGGGAGAATAAAGGAGGCTGGCTTTGGGTGGAAGATAGTATGATTTTGTGAAGAAGTGAAAGGTGGGACTTAGCAGGAAAGGTTGGTGTGATGGAGTGATAGGTGGTGGGTTGGTTGTGTTGGGTTGGTTAGTTGAGGCCATGTCTTTTTATTATTACTATTTTAATTTTAATTTTTTTATTTGGATAATTGATCTGTACTCCAGTAATAGATATATTTTGTTTTAGTTTGTGTTCATTAAAAATTATATTTATGATGGTGATGGAACTTGGCTACTTTAGGGAAGAGAGGGATTATAAGAAATTTGCCCTAGTAACTTTGGGGGAGATCATTGAACATTTTTTTTTTTTGAATTGACATTTATAAATAGGTGTTTTTACCTTAATTTACAAAAAAAGGCTCTCAAACATTTAATTTACTTATGAATCCTGATACAAATTTGTATTAGGTGTCCATTGATCCCACATGACAACCCGAACCGTTGTCCTGATGCAATAACTTCTCACAAAGACTTCGTCGCTGGAAACTCTTGGCGACGGTAACCCCGCTCCCACGATCCTCCATCCAAAAACTACATTCTCCACCATCTCCCTCGTCCAACTCTGCCTCAAAAACCCTGCCTCCAACCTCCCACATCGTCGAATACCACCGCACTTCCTCCATAAACCAACCCAAAAATCCTCCTTTTCTCTCGGCAGCCATAGCCCATCCCTCCTCCTCCACCAATGCCACCACTTTAACACCGAACTCGGCAGCGCATGTGAGAAATGACGAATCAAAGCAGGGGAGTGATGCTTGTGATGCGGCGCGCAGTTGAACACGATTGCTTTCCCGTTCAACACCTTCACCGCCGTCGGCCGGAAACAATCATCACGATCAAGCCGACATTGAGCGAATGAAAACGACAGACTGATCGACGCCGCAAAAGCTGTCGGCTTTCTCCCTGTTTCCTGCACCGCCGCCGAAGCAGAATTCCGCGCTGCTGTCAAGGCTGTAATCTTTACATGCGACGGCAGAGAACATTCTTTTCTCGACACAAAAGCCTACATAAGCGGAGTCCACTGAGCTCCCTCCACATATCAAAGTCCACGATGTGAACCCTCCACTCATCGACCACACAGAGGCGAGGATCGTCGAATTGGAGATCGGGAAGCCCGCAACGAAGTTTTGACGAGCCTTGATCTGTGTGGTCAATGAGTAAACGTATATGTATTTTCATTACTGTAAACATTTCATTGATCTGTGTGGTCGATGAGTAAATGTCTTAAATATTCCAAATATGATTTTGGGAGATTTACACACATACTATACAATTCTCATGTATCTACAAATCTAATGCCTAGAATTTGATATTTTAAACTCAACATTTTGGTGTCACAAATCTATACCTAAAAAGGTGTACATGAAAATCTATATTTCATTTTCAAAAAGTTAATAATTGTGGAATTTTTGATGTGATGTTAAAATTTTGAGTGTTATAAATGTATATATATAAAAAAATAGGTGTTTGGTATATAAATACATGAGAATTGTGTGCTATGTAAACAACCCTATGATTTTTCACATTCTATGACATCTAATTCTATTATAGAAACTTGGTTTTCAAAACACTAAACTCTATATAAAAATAGATCATATTATCTCTTTTATGTCGAATTTTTCATAGAATATCTATCTAAATGTAGAAATTTCCTTACTGTGCATTAGAAAATGGATTTCCTTAAGCAAGGGGAAAGTCCAAATACTCAGCGAGCCATATGGCCAAATGGGTTAAGATCACGAATCATGCCCTTAATGATATGATTCTGGCAATGCAAATACTACTTGCTAGCAATAGCTTTGAAGGTGGCATGTTCTAGGGCTTCTTGCCGCCTAGAAGAACCCCACAAGTACCTCTAAGACTTATCAACCTTTACATGAGTTCATACAACCGTGCTCTTTAAGCTCAAATCATCAAGCCAGTTTTTCCAATCGAGCTCGCTCATGTTTTATAAGATCTTCCGAGCTCGCATGGACGGTTTGAACCTTCTCACCAAACTCGTCGACAACTACTTGACTACATCTGAGCTCTATGGGCATTTCTTCGTGGCATAAGAAAGAGAAATATAATATGTTGGACATATATAGAAAGAGAAATATAGTATGTTGGGCACATATCACCATATATTAACAACATGATAGTACACACCAGTGGTCTTGTTAATAATAAGTCTACTCAAGCTTTGTACTATACATCCTAACTTAATTTTATATTTTTTTCTTAAGACCCCTATGCGGGTACATAAGCCCTATATCATATAAATAAGACAAAGCATATAAAGGAGAGAGGAGAGATTAGATGATGGACCCTAAAAACACTCTAAATATACTTCTCTAAAAGAATCCTTCAGCTTCTTTCTGCTTCTTCCATCAGATATCTCCCGGATTGTATGAGTTCACAAATTATACGGGATCCCCTACATCCCAAATAAATGCAACATCCTAAAAGGTGCGGTGAGTGTGGAGCTTATTCTCAAAATCTAGGAAGAAGATGTTCCATTTCAAGGTGGAACAAAGAACAATGATGTGTTGCACTAGAAAATTCATGACACTGAAAATGAATGAACCCAGACAACTAATGAATAAGAAAATAGAAGAAGAAAGGCAAGAGATGTCCAGAACCTATTCCAGAAATTGTTTGAGGAGCCAAATGGATCGTTAAGATCAGTGGCGTGAAGACAAGAATAACAAATGAACCTGACAACGAGAGAGGAGGCACCTCGAGTCAGGGCAAGTAGAGCCTTAGATCTGACATTAGAAGAAGGAAATAATAATGTAGTGCTACAAATTCTCAGAGAAGAGGTGCCAAATTCTTCAGAAAATGAGCAAAGAGGAAGACAAAGACGAAGAGGGTGATGATTACTACATAATGCATTCTCCCAAAAAAAATATTGAATCACAACCCCCCAGTAGGTTCAAATCCCTTTTTAGACTCTTATAAAAAAAGAACTGATCCTATAGACCATGTATTCTCTTTCAAATTAGTAGTTTACATGCTACAAGTAAATGATCCCCTTAAGTGCAATTTATTCTTTACAATGCTCAAGGAGTTGGCATTGCACTGGTTTAATAAATTGTGGATATGTGTCATTACCTATTTCGACCAACTTAAATTGATATTCATAACACAATCCATCGGCACTCATAAGCCACAAAATAATTGTCAAGATTTACTGAAGATAGATAAGCTCCGTTCAAAAGCCCCTGAAGCTTCATTACTAAATTTCAATGCGAGATGCTTGACATTAAAAATCTTGAACATTTAATCGCTCATGCAGCGCTAACATAAGGTCTACGCGAAGGCTCGTTCTGTTATGCACTTGGCTTGCAAAAGCCAACAACTTAAGTTGAACTCCTGAATTATCCAGTGATCATATCTCTCCTAAAGAGTAATTTTTTTACCAAAACCCTTTAGCCAAACGAGAGCACATAAGAAATTTCATAAAAGAGATACTCGCAAACATCGGTAACCTTGACATCGATTAGCGCAAGCCAACCAATGAGACGTCCCCAAATGATGTTCTCAATATCAACAACAATTGAAGCAGCCCAATTGAACGTTTATTATAAAAAATCCAAAAAAGAGGTAGATGCTCAATCCTTTGTGTTAGAAATTACACTTTTGTGAGTATTGATGACTGAGTTTGCAAAGATCATCTTGAAAAAACAATTCTTAAAGAGGCCTCCATTGACTAAGGCCAGAAGCTTCTAATGTAATCCCAACAAATATTGCACCTTACATCGTGACCATGGGCATGATACCGAGGAATGTCATCATATCTAAAACCTAATCAAAGAATTAATCTTGGCATAAATGCTAAAAGAATTCATTGTGCTAGAAGCCAATAGTCAGAGGCGAGGGAAGGCGGCCGCAAGACCGTTTATGATGGGTCAGTTCCCACCACAATTGTACATATTAGCGACATCGCACCAACCACCTTTGGCAGAGTTGGACCTAAAGCCACAAAATATCTAAGTTTAAAGAGAGTGAAACTAGGAGATATTCATTCCGCCAACATAAACTAGAGCTACCACTTCCATTCATACAACGATCGCTTTCACGAGAGCTAACTTACTCAAGGGTGGAAACCTTCTAATGATGCTACAATTGTTACTGTAGTATTAAAAAATCATCAAATCAAAAGTATTTTAGTGGATACAGGATGCTCTGTCAACATATTTTTTGAGAAATTATTTCAAAAGATGAACATGACAAATGCCAACTTGCTTCTACTTTGCGGTCGCTCCATGGGTTCTCAAGAGAAAGAAAAGAGGCATTTGGAGTCATTTCCCAACCAATAACTTTGAGAGAGGCAGATAAGCAATAGACATCCATGATATATCTCATACTGGTGGAAACCCCAACCACCTACATTAATGCCTTCTTTAGCAGACTAATGCTCAATCCATTCAAGACAAAAAACTTCCACCTATTATGTATCTATCAAGTTTTAAGAAAAGAAGAAATTGTCACGGTTTAGGGGACTAGTTCCAGTTTTGAACATGCTACTTGCGAGTAGTTTGGAACGTGCAAAAGAACCCCCATGAGCACGGCGCGCAAAAAAGGATTCAGTTTGGAAACCACTGATGCCACTAAGCAAGTGCCCATCTGTCAAACATTCCAAATTAGCTCCAACTTGAGTTGAAACCATAAAGAGCACCTTATTTTAATCTTGAGAAGTCATCGTGACATATTTGTATGGAATGCTAGTGAGATGTATGGCGTCTACATCGATATCACTTGCCACTAGCTCAAGCTCAATCCCAATATCAGACATGTCAAACAAAAGATGCAAGTTGTGGCCACTTCCTTGGCTGAACCTATCCAACAAAATGTTCGGAAGCTAACTTCATCTGCGAGTTTTAATATTTGGACTGATTAGCAAACATGGTGATGGTCCGTAGAGCGAACAATAAGTGGAGAATGTGTATGAAATTTACTAATATGAATATTTTTTGCACTAAGGACAACCATTCCATACCACAAATCGATTCCTTGGTAGATTCACCAATAGGCCATTTAGTTACGAGGTTTTTAGATACCTTCTCGGGAAATTATCAAATAAAAATACATCTCTCAACGTCGAAAAACTATTTTTATCACCAAAGAGGGAATCTTTTGCAATAATGTAATACTTATTGGCTTGAAAAATGCTAGAGCAACTTAACAATGATCTTCAAGTATACTTTCGGAGTAAGTTCAGAAAATTCATAGGATACTCAAGCTAAAGGGATCAAGGCAAATTTTGAAAAAATTTAAGCTGTCTTAGATATGCATCCCGCAGAAACCTGAATGAGTTACAAACATTGACTGACCACATCACAAGATTAAACATATTCCTATTGAAATCAGGTAACATCTGCTCATCCTTCTTCAAAATCATGAAGAAGTCTACATAAGTTGGCTAAGCAGCATAAGGAGGAAGGGTTGAATATTGTACAATAGATTATGATATACATAAAGGAGGAATTTCAAGATATTGTGGGGTCACTGAAAGGGCCATCAAATTGATCATATCAAACTTATTATTAATTGATAGAGGGCATATTCTATTGTACTATGAAAGTGGTAATGGATTTGTACTAATATTTATTTCTCATATATATGATCCTTCAAAATTAAGCTTAGATGGGCTTAATTTACAACTAGATAATAATATACTTAATTGTGAGATTAGTTATTAGCCATTAAAAGAAAATTTATGATATGCTAATAGTATTTTTTACAAAAAACACTAAATTATTATATGACAAAATATTTGTGATGATAGAGAGAAATTTATACTTCAATTTTTCATGAAGATCCAGTGTACACATAAATAAAAGAAAAATTTGCAAGTGCATTGGAGTTTTTATATGAAAGATCTAAAAAGAACTAGGCTTAGCTTGGATAAAATGATTTATTATGTATTTGAGATTGCATATATATATATGCTCTTCTCTCAATTAGAGAAGTCAATATTATAAAGTTGACAACATTAGTTTAATCTTTTGCGACTGTATTTGAGAATATTCAAGTAGCAACGAATGCTGATGATAATTTAACAATAACAATCAGGTAACAATCATTAGGTGACATCAAATAATAGTCAAATAATAACATTTGCACAACAAGGATCGGGCAATAATAATTAGGCAATGATGATCCAACAATGGTGATAACTAACAATTTTCATTGGCATTGAACATAAGATAGAGCTCTATAAATATTCAAATCTCCAAGCTCTCTGTAAATTTATGTAAAGAATATCTCCCATATATGTTGATAATATAGTTCTATTTATAATTTTGTGGAGTGACATTTTGATAATTTTAGCCACAATTCTCAAATCAATCTTGGAATCCTCATGTTGATTCCCTCAACTATGGACCCTTTTAATATATAAGTATTTTATGATTCACAATTGCGTGATCATAGACTCATTAGAATTCTCTTGTCAAAATGCTCATTTCTATTAAAGCACACAAAAGCTTGAGATCATTTAATTCATTAATTAATAANTCTTGGAATCCTCATGTTGATTCCCTCAACTATGGACCCTTTTAATATATAAGTATTTTATGATTCACAA
The DNA here is from genome assembly GCA_002079205.1 of Phalaenopsis hybrid cultivar. Taxonomy (NCBI): domain Eukaryota; kingdom Viridiplantae; phylum Streptophyta; class Magnoliopsida; order Asparagales; family Orchidaceae; genus Phalaenopsis; species Phalaenopsis hybrid cultivar. The sequence goes on along the minus strand of JXCR01113170.1, from coordinate 28,182 downwards.
TTAAGTGATCTTAGGCTCACTAGAATTCTCTTGTCAAAATGCTCATTTCTATTAAGGGTCTGTTTGGGAGCGCTTTTTAGGCGCGGCGCGGTTATTACACGCAGCTTTTCGTGAAAGTCACCTGTTTGGTTCGCGACTTCGGGCATTCTGGCGGCGGAAGCGGAGTGAAAGCGGGCAGCGGCATTACCATCGCGTCTCCCGCTTTCCTCCATAACTTTTACCCTTTACCCCGCGTCTACCCTTGGTGATTTCCCGCTGCTTCCCCGCGTCTACCCTAAGGTCATTCCTCGCTGCTTCCCTCGCGTCCCCTTCTCCTTCTCCTCTTTCGTTGTCCCTGGACCGACATACCTAAGGTAAGAAGAGCCATTTTCTTCTTCTATTTGCCGATCTGAGGAAGCATGTGCGTTTTGCGGCTCCTACTGTCTTCTCCTTCTCACCTCTTTCCTGTTTCTGCCATTCTTCTTTACTTCCTCTTTCGTGTGGTGGATCTGTAGCTAAATGGCTTCTTCTTATTACTACGATCTTATGGCATACGAAGATCTGTAGCTAAATGCCATTCTTCTTTACTTCCTCTTTCTTCTTCTATTTGCCGAATATAAGTTCATGTACCGAAGAATCTTGATGGCATGACAAATTAAAAGGCTGCATTTAACTGATGTTTTTCTGTTTCCTTACAAACAAATATTTTCTTAGCCCTCTTCATTGACATCTATAGCATGAACCTAAGCATTTCTTTCTTAAAAATTATTTCTTTACCTGATTATAGATTGAAATGATGTGTACTCGAAAGAGCATGAAGGGGTATATCAAACAAGCATTTCATCTTGAAAAAAAGTTTATGAAATTACGGTACATGAACTTATATTCTGGAATGCTAATTTAAAAAGATTATGTCGATAAATCTCAAAAAAAATGGATGATCATGCAGAATTAGTGATGTAGTACTGAAGTTTATATTATTATTTGCCTGTAGAAAACACAATGTGAAGTAGTTGGGTTCTGTAGTTGGGTGTACACTGCAAATATAAGTAGTTAGTTCCTGAAATATGACGCCCTTGCAGAAATTTATTTGACTGCATCAAAATTTCTATTAAATTGGATTATTCGTGTCAGAGGTGCTCATATTGGGTGATTTGCAATTGTTTTCACAATGTATATAGCAAACTTTTTGAATTTAGATACAGTGGAACATGAAAAAATCATTATTTTGCATAACATAATTTAATTTGATGATTTTTGTTTGGGGTACAAAAGTATTCTTTGTATTTGAGTGGGGAATTGAATTTAGCTCCAAGTTTTTAGACAGCATATTTGAAAAGAAATATTATTTCTCTTAAGTTCATCTTTAAATTTTGTTATGGAAGTGTGATGGTTGGGTTTGCTGTTTGTTATGCAACATATCTGAATTTGTTATGCAGATATCCATGAAAATTTTGCTGAACATTCTAGACATGAAAATTTTGTTATGGAAGTATTTGAGTGGGGAATTGTGTTATGGAAGATTCTAGACATGATATTTGCCAATTTGTTATGCAGCATATCTGAATTTCATTCTATAGAACATATGGTGTCGTCTTTAAATTTTTGGAAGTTCATCTTGTGATTATTTGCTCTACATAACACAATTGAACTATGTGCAATTTTCTAGAATTTTTTTACTCCGTTTTTTTATTACTTCTCTTAAGTTACTTTCTCTTATTTGACTTAAGAGGTATAGGTTTCTATATTTCTTTTTTGAGCATAGGTGGTACTCGAGTTTTGGGAAAATCTAATAAGCATTCATGTATTTTACACCATGAATATGACTTTCTTGTTAATAGATCAAATCCCTTCTTTTCTTTTGTGGATGTAGTTTTACATTAGCTGAAACATATAAATTCAGGTATTCTCTTTTTGGGTTTGCTGAAGCTGAACCAACAGGAATCCATGTTGATGGTCAATTTGAACTTCATTTCCTTTTTTGCTTGATTTCCTGTTTTGCTTGGGTATGCACCTGCTGTTGGAGCTCTTCTCGTTTCGGATTTGAATATATTTGTTTGAACGCATTGATGTGGTTTGTCTTAAATGGATTTTCTGGATTTAGATTTTTTGTTTTGGTTTGCTGAAGTCGATCCATTGATGCTTTACGTGGTTTGGCTAAACGAACCATTGAGATACATTAGCTGAAGCATTGACGTGGTTTGGCTAGTTTCTTGAACACATCAACGTGATTTGGCTTAAATGGATTTTGTCCATCAACGTGTATGCACCACATTGTTGCAGTCGTTACTTATACCAAAACTATCATAGCTGAACCATTAGTTTGCTGCAGTCGTTACTTTAGTTTAGTTACTTTAGTTTGCTGAAGTCGTTACTTAAAGCTGAACCTTCAAAATGAGGGTATAATGGAGCCGGGTTTTTTGCAACTATGATAGTTATTATGATTTGGTTTGCTGAAGTCGAACCTTCACATGTTCAGCAGCCTTCCTGTGCTGTGTATGGATAATATTTATGAGGATTTAAACATTTTGGTATTGTTTGGTGGAGCTGCATTTTGAAAATGTTGAACCTTCAAAGTAGATGGGTATCCTTTTGGTTTGGTTTGTTGAAGCAGAACTTTCAAATTGATAGATTGGATATTTTTATAATTTGCTTTCATGGATACTGATTTTTGGAAGTGTGATGGTTGCTTTGCTTGGCTTTACGGAAGCCGAAACTTCAGAGATTCAGCAGCTGCCCTTTACTGTTTATTTATAATATTTCTATGCTTGGGTTTGCTGAAGTACGAATCCGAGGGGCGTGTTGGCAACTGCTACTACTGCATTTCTATGTATGAATGAAGGGGAAGGGAGAAATTTGCAAGTCATTATGTTTTTTTGATGCTTTTGGGAGGGTGTATTGTATGAATGAAAGCTTTGTATCTTCTTCTTTAATGCTATAATAAAGTTGTGGCCTCCTTTGCCGTGGATGTAGGTCATTTTGACCGAACCACGTAAACATTTGGTGTTCTTTTTCTTTTTTTTTACTTTCTTTAATCAATTTTTTAATCGAAAACTATATTGTTGTGTTTCATATCTTTGCTTCGTCGTAGTAGTAACATGGCTGGTAAGTCTAAAGAACATGGTTCACCGGCAATCTGGGAAAAGGAAATCAAATTGTTGTTCTGCGACCTCTGTATCAAAGAAATTGAGCTGGGCAATAGACCGACAACCTTTTTCAATAAAGAAGGTTGGAATAGTATCATTAAACATTTTAAAGACTCCACCGGACGGGAGTACGACAGGCTGCAAATGAAAAACAAATGGGATCAACTAAAGAAAGATTGGAAAATTTGGAAGGATCTAAAGCGTGGTTCAACTGGTTTGGGTTGGGATCCAATAAAGCGAACCATTGATGCTTCGGAAGAGTGGTGGGCAGAGAGGCTCGCCGTAAGTAAATTTTTTTTTTCATAATTTGTGTAATATACTTCTCTTTCAGGACTAAACAAAATGATTTGGGTTTTTTGTTCCAGGTGGTTCCAGCAGCTAAAAAGTATAAAACATCTGGGATTGAACCTGAGTTGGAGGAGAAGTTAGACCAAATGTTCGGGGGTGTCGTTGCAACAGGGAAATATGCATGCGCTCCTAGCGAGACGGGATTTGGTGAAACACAGGACAATGTTGTTGTAAGTTTATCAGATGATTCACCTGAATTTCCAAGTGCAGGTCCAACTGAGATTCAATCTACGAACCGCTCTAAGCGATCTAGGTTCGAGAGCAAAAAAAAGGGTGGAGCTGCCACAATCAGAAACCAGATATCATGCCTAATGGATTCTTCCAATGATGCCCCCCATAAAGTACAGAAAACATCAATTAATGAGGTCGTGGCTATTCTAGAGCAGGATCCGAGTATTGCAGCGGATGATGAGCTATACTACTTCGCTGTTGAGCTGCTTCAAGATTCGGTGCAAAGAGATTTTTTCACAGCTATTGCCAAAGAGCGAAGGGTGTCGTATCTACGACATTTTTTTGAGTGCAAGAAAAATTGAATGGACTTTTTTTAGTTGCTACGTCCTTACTTTAATAGTTTATGAGAAGACATGGTTATTTGAACTGTTGTTTAATGAGACTTTTCAGTTTATTTTGTTTTCTACCCCTCCTCTACACTAAATGCTTGTGTTATTGCTTGTCACATGTTAGATTATATAGGTCTGCTTCAAATGATGATTAGTTTAACACTCTATTTTTCTTTGTCAAAATATGTCCAGTATAAATCAGAATGGACCCAAACCAAGTACGTCGTAGAAGGAGAAACGCAGCTATCAACTTGCTCGTAGAGTACTACAACACATACATCGACCGTTCCCCCTGTTACACATCATCACAATTTGGAGACAAATGGGTAGCAGAAATGCTTGGCGGGCATCCCACAAGATTTCACAACATGTTCCGCATGACACAAGAAGTTTTTACAGATCTTTTAGCAGAACTAGTGGGCTCTCATGGCCTCCATGGGTCTATGAGAATGACTGACCGTGAGGTGTTGGCGATTACTCTTTATATATTATCACAGAACGAGTCAATGCGCGGTGCGATGGAACGATTCCAGCACTCATCAGAGACGATTAGCAGGTACTTCTCAGTGGGTTTGAGTGCTTTGGTGAGCCTCGCAAAACAAGTCATAAAGCCACTAGATCCAACGTTTTCACGAACGCCTGCAGAGATTCGTCAAGATCGACGCTACATGCCATTCTTTAAGGTACTGATTTAATCTTGTTTTAATAAAGTATAGAATGAATGTAGTACATTAATTAGTTAATTACTAGAGCTACATGTTTAGGATTGCATCGGTGCGATAGATGGAACACATGTTGATGCACGTGTTTCAAATGAAGAGAAAGTTGCATTTATCGGACGTAGTGGATCCACAACACAAAATGTCATGGCAGTTTGCGACTTTAATATGTGTTTCACATTTATCATGCCTGGTTGGGAGGGTAGTGCCCATGATAGTAGGATTTTCAAGAGTGCAACACGGAATCCTCATTATAGCTTTCCCCATCCTCCTCAAGGTATGTTGTGCCGCGAAATATTTTTTGTATTTTTTTAGAATGTGGAACTCAAGGTTCAACACCTTACAGGAAAGTATTATTTGGTGGATGCCGGTTATCCGTTGCAGCGAGGGTATCTCAAACCATATCCGGATACGAGATATCATATACCTGATTTTGAACGAGCAAGTAATGTTACAAGAAACAGAAAGGAGGTGTTCAATAAAAGACATTCTTCTTTGCGAGGCGTCATTGAGCGGACATTTGGTGTCTGGAAGAAGAAATGGGTTATCTTACGTGATATGCCTCCTTACCCGTTTCCAAAACAGGTTCAGATTGTGATAGCAACGATGACAATACACAATTATATTAGGCGACACCCGTCGCGACATGACGTTGATTTCCTCAATGCTGAAGCAAATCAACGGGAAACAGTTGAAGACTCCTCTGACAACCAAATGAGTAGTTCTATGTTACGAGATGACAGCGAACAATTAACAATTTGCAATAAGGAAGGAGAAGGTGCAACTGAAATGGCGGCCATTCGAGAACAAATTACTAATGCGTTAGTTAATATGTGATTCATTTGCAGTTTGTTAGAAAGACCAAATAATTGCAACGTACGAGTATTTGGTAGTAGAAGTTACTTTATTGGCACTGGTGATGTAATAAATAACTATTTTTGATGATTAAAGCGTTTAGAATATATGTTTCTAAATTTAAAACACTTTATATAAACTTATATGTTTTCAAAATTAACATGGATAATCTTATATGTTTTCAAGAGTTAATATTTGTATAGATCGATACATAGATTAATATAAATTTTAAGCTTATATGTTCTCAAAATTACAAATATTTTTTAAAAAATTTCTATTAAAACGAATTTTAAAAATAATATAATTTATCTAATTATTTAAGAATTAATTTTTTCATAAATTTTATGTAAATTAAAAGCATATTTATACAAATATATCAAAAATTTAAAACAGTTTTAACAATCAGGGGCAGTTTTGTCATTTCTACATGAAACAGCTGGCTCACAGCATTTTTCACGCAGCCGCACCAAACAGACAGTCAGCTTCCCCGCAGCTGCTTCTCCACAGCTGCTTCCTGGGGCAGCGCAGCTGCAGCTGAAAAGCTGACAATCTGCAGCTGCGCCAAACAGACCCTAAAGCACACAAAAACTTGAGATCATTTTATTCATTAATTAATATTACAAAGTTCTTAACTAAGTTTCAAGTATTTGATCAAGACTAATTTAGATTTAAATTAGAACAATTTCGGTATCGTTGAGCTTTGTCTCGGTAAGATGTTCCATTCAATTTTGAGTTCACTTAAATTCTAGCTCAAATGGTTTTCAAGTCAATCCTATAAATTTTGGCGCATTTACATACATACCACCAAATTCCTAAGTATTTACATACCTAACATCTACACTTCGCTTTTTTTTTTTTACATTTATACCTCCTAATCTTTCACATGACATAAAAAAGGCACTACATTAACTTTTGAAAAAGGAAATACAAGTTTTCATGCATAGGTATGGTGACATGTATGTAAAAATTGAGTTTAGTCAGCTCTCTTCAAAAGCTTCTCATGAATCAACCAATTAAACTTGAACACAAATTGTTTACATATATGAATATTTATGGAACTTAGAAAAATGAAATTTTATTAATCGTATTTCTTAAACTTATTTTAAGATGATTATAATGTAAATGTTGATTGATTATTATACATTCACTCATGAAAATAAATTTTAAAATTTTAAAATTCAATATGCTCAAACTTTAAAAAAAAAAATTAATAATACATTATCATATGCTATTTCAAATTATCAAATAATTATTTTTATAACAATTTTTTCATTAAGGCTTAATTGAATTTCAATTATGCCAATATCTTACATTAATTATCTTTACTAAGCAATTAACTAGTTCTATTTTTTTCTTAATTCTAGTGTTGAAATGGAGCTAAAGGTATTTAAGAGTTAATATAGCCATATAATTTATGAATATGAAAAATTTAGGCGGCAGAAATAAGTAAATAGCCGAAGTGTTTTTTTGATCCTGCCATTAGCAGTACTCATGACTTGTTGAGTGGGTGTTCAAAAGGACTAATGATCGAATCTGATGGCTTCAATAATAAAACTATAAAAGTGATTATGTACAAGTTACTGCTAATGATAGGAAGTATTATTATACTATCACTTCAATAATTAATGATTTTCTTTGTTTCTTGTTTCTTTGTGCAAGTATGTGACGCGTCAGTTTTCGTGTTTTACTACCTTTCACATTTCTTTTTAGGGGCATTTACATGAATACACACAAATCTTATACATTTATATATCCAACACCTACATATATAAACATCGAAAGTATTGTTGCATGCTAGTAAATTTGTAGCGGTAAAATGATGTATTTACATCTTAGTGTTGTACGGTGATCTGTCTGTCGGTCATTTTTTTCGAAAATAATTTAATTTAATGAATATATAATTTTAGTTTTGAAAAATGAAACCAAATTGATCTAATTCATTTAATAGTTTAGATAGCTAAGCACAATACTACTAATAATATATCATCTCAAAATATGTGTGTATCACTTGTTAGTAAATTTAACTACTTAAACTAAGAAGTTCATGACTATTTTGGTCTGCAAAATTTATGACCAACAATTCCCCTATCTAATATGAAAATTAGGTAATGTTTAGATTATCTGAGTTCTAAATTCCCTATAGAGGCAAACCCCTATAGTTAATTACATATTAAATGACCGAAGTCACTTAAGAAAACTCTCAATTAAACTTAGAAGTTTTATCTTCAAGAAATCAAAATAAGTTTTCACGATTATTTATAAAAAAGTCTAAGGGAAAAACTCAATTTGGAACAGTTATTTTTGTAAACAAAAGGAATGGATGGTAGGAGATGTCGATGATACTGAAGAAGCTTCAGTGACATCTTACACTAACTTTTGATTAGGTTTTACATTTTTTAAAGAGAAATTATAATGTTTCAATCTTGCAATTTATTAGAATTCGAAACTTATATTTACACTGCATATGCAAAATAACCCAAGAAGATAAAAAGATCTATGTCGTACCGAACGACAACCTAAAAAATCGTAGAAAATTTTAAGACTTATATTTGCATGATATACGATCGTACGAAAACTGAAAAGATAGTGTGATGATTTACGTGATACTGAACAAACTATCTCAAAGTCTTAAATGGTTTGAGTTATTTAATACTATGGAAAGATTTCACCGAAGATCATGCTTCATGTTATAGTCTCGACTGTCGTCCGAAGATTGTCCACCGCTCGATCGTGTCATCGCCTAGTTTCGAGAAAAGAGGAGAGGAGAACTATGCTTAGAACGGTCTATTTTAAGTCCTTGTTGTTATTTAGTGTGATCTTGTGCAAAGTGTTTTAAATTGTTGTACCCTATTGTTAAAATAATTGAAGAAAGTGGGGGAATATTTTCATTATGTTAAGCAATACCGATCAAAATCCTACGGTTTCGTCATGCCGACACCGCTATTAATTTTAGATTAACTTAGCCTAAACAATAATAATATTGCATGTATGAAAAAGCATATATAGTGAAGTGCATTAAATAACAAGAGAATAATATTGCATGTATAACGAAAGATGAACAATAAAGTGCAGTAAAAAGGAAAAGATCAGTGCGTACCTGCCAACTCTGACAAAGCTTAAAAAGAATTGCAATTAGGTAGCACAAGTTTATATTAAAAAGTCTTGCAATTTAAATTTAAAAAAGACTTTAAACATGTATGTTTTCATAAAAAGTTAAGTGATAATCATATGAAAAATCAGAGAGAAGTATAAGAATGTAGATAAAGAATGGGCTCAGCTTTAGACTTTTCATTCGTTATAATCCCATAGGTAATCTAGGCATCGAAGTTTATGTACCAATATTGAATAGCAGTTGCCAACAAAACACTCTAAGATTGGGCAACTTTGAATCCCTATTAGTTGCCTGACATGTGAACATGTAACAGGTAAGCCTCTTCGATCATATGTGTCATGTATCTGAAATGTAGTATTTTTGTAGCATTGTCATTTCTAGATTTTCAGTAACTGATATTATAAAGCTATAGTGCACAAGTCATTTGAGATTGGGGTTAAAGCTACCAACAACCTTAAAAAGTGAGAATGGCAGCTACTAATCAAATATTGGTTTAAAAGTTTCAGCTATATAAGCATAGATATAGTTTTACACCATCGCCCTTAACCCCAAATCTTTCAACTTATAGCCCGCTCGATGATTCATATAAATATCCAATTCATAGAAACAGAAGAAAAAAAGTAGTGTTCAATTTATAATTTAAGCCAGCCTCAAAGTTTGTCACAAGATCCAATCCTCAAGTATGCAAATATATGTAGAAGTTGAGAAGCATGTATACAAATACTTTTTAGAATTTGTATGTGACTTAAGAGTATGCAAATTCCTTCCCAATTAAAAATGCTTTGCTTCAAGAGAGAAAGAAATGCAATGATAGTACATTTCACGAGTCTCAATTAATGCATTTCTTACGGTTGAAAGTTAACCTTAGCATGCATACAAAAATAACAATTAAATTGACCCATTACAAGATTCAATCCTTAAGTATGCAAATGTATGTAGAAGTTGAGAAGCATGCATGCAAATACTTTTTAGAATTTGTATGTGATTTAAGAGTATGTAAATTCCTTCCCAATTAAAAATGCTTTGCTTCAAGAGAGAAAGAAATGCAAAGTGATAGCACATTTCACGAGTCTCAATTCATGCATTTCTTACGGTTGAAAGTTAACCTTAGCATGCATACAAAAATAACAATTAAATTGACCCATTACAAAGAGCTCAAATCATGTATACCATATCTCCGAAGGTAAATACCAACCGGACATGCCCGTTTGGGGCAGCTTATTTGATGCGGTGGCGTTTTGAAAACGCACCTGACCTGTTTGGATAAACTGTATTTTAGCAGGTTATACGTTTTCACACCGCACCATATGGTGGAAGCTTATTGGCAACGGTCTAACTTTTCCAAAAAAATAAAAATTTGTAATAGTCACCGCACCTAGCTTATCAGCAAATTATTTTTAATCAGCTTATCAGCAGATTATTCAATCAGCTACAGCTGCCCCAAACAGACCTAAATCAGGCTACTAAACAACTCAATCCATATATCTCATGTAATCGAAAATTGACCTCAACAAGATCACAAGAGTCCTTAACATTATGTAACAAAAGAATCCATACACCATACTATTTTTGAATCTGTAATTATTTTAAGTAAGATTCAAATAGCCATCAAATGAAAACTTATATTTTATGAGCTTATAATATCATCAGAGCTTAATGGAAAAGAGCTCATACCTAATCACACCCCAGCACCATAAAGGAAGCAAATATCCATTCAAATTCCACGGCTCAAGAGGATTTGAGATGTATAAGTGTTAAAAAGAAAAATGAAGTTTAGCTCTTAAGTATACAAATACATAAGAATTAAATGGTATGTATGTAAATCTCCCAAGTAGAATTCGTCCATCCCAATAACGGCCACACGGGTTGCTTGAGAATTAACCCTCCAAGCAATCCTCATGTGTTCGCCTTTATTTGGCATATACCTGCTATGGATTATCTCTATGTTTTATATGGTGATATGCATGTAAATCTTTCTAAAAAAAAAAGGTATTCAGGCCCAACAAGGATCATTGAAATGATAATAGAAAAAAGACGTTCTCATATCTACATCCAGCAATTCATAATCAAAGCAAACAAGCCTCTTATTCTTATACATTCACACATCGCATAAACTTTGTTTTTCACATTTCCACCAACCGAAGTAAGGAATTTTCAGATTTTTTCACAACTGAATTCTCCTCTATTGAAAACATTAGTAGAATATGTAAATCACACAACTCTTATATATATACATGTCTAACACCCAAACATCACGTTTATAGCATCCAAATCTTTTATGACATACCAAAAAGATCACCGATGTAGGTTAGACATGTAAACACATAAACGCGCATCGATGTTAACAGTTTAGTATCACTCAACTTGACCTTTTGCAAGTACATTGACAAGCATGAATAAATTCCTCAGAAGTAAATTATCATCCTGCAAGATAAGACACCATTTGCTGCTTACATGCCTTAACAACAAACAGAGAAACATATATATCATTATGACATACTGGTATTAGAAATGCAAATGAAAACGATAAATGAAAACTTTTATTGACTAGAAAGTAAATGGTAATAATGAAGCTGAAATTTCATATTTAACAAGTGTTATTTAATATTAATAGCATTGCCTACTATACACTTATTCTACACATGCATGAACCATCATGAGTAATACCATAGACCTCACAGTAAACAAAAGAAGCAGAATCTACTAAACCAATGAAGGCAGCAGATTATATTTCAAAATTATATATCAAGCTATATAAATCGACTAACAAAAATGTATAGCCTAATTTAGAATTCCAAAATATGAATCATTTGAGAATATAGACTGATGCCAATTAAATAGATAGCCTCAAGAAATTTGCCGTGGACCTTTATTTCAAAGTCTCCATCCTAAAACTTGGCCATCACCGATTAACAATTCTTGAAACAAAATATAGCAAGTAAAAAAAAATATGTGTAATGTACACATATTTTAAATAGTTTCAGCATCAAGAGAATAAAGCCCCATAGCATGAAGAATTTGGTAAAACTTTTAAGAATTGAATCAAACCAAAACTTCTTCTGTGCTTTGATTATCATCAAGAGATAAATCTTATTAAACAAATTAGAAGTGATGAAGATAAACATCCCTACATGGGTTTTAAACACTTTTGATATCATAAAATCAAAATAAAATCAAACATTACCAAAAAGGCATTATGAAGCTCAAGAAACGTGCTGAAGCAAAGCACGTCATACTTCCCCAACATTAGTAATCAGATTCTCCAAATTAATGTACTCCTAATTTCCATCAAGTTTCTCAGATTCGACAAAATCAAGCGAGAAAGAAAAATGCTCGAGAGGCTTTATTCTTAATTAATTAACGCTACTAATTATTAGAAGAGGATAATACTCAGGTTGTATTCAAAAGAAANTTCTCAGATTCGACAAAATCAAGCGAGAAAGAAAAATGCTCGAGAGGCTTTATTCTTAATTAATTAACGCTAATAATTATTAGAAGAGGATAATACTCAGGTTGTATTCAAAAGAAGACTAAACTTCTTGAGATGGATCATGGCTTCTGCTAAACAAATAATATCTATCCACTTTATGGCTCCAATTAGATGCTTAAAATCATAGAAAAGAGTAAACAAAATGAAAATATTGAATTCGTATTTGTCTCAGTTCAAATAAAGTGTCCATGAATCCACATTTTCCTTAAAAATAACACATTCATGCCGCAGCTAGACATCAAGGCAAGGGGTCATCCAAGCTACACCATGACATTGCTCGAGAAAAGCAAAGATACCAGAAGCAGCATGAAGAAAGGTGAGATCACCTTAAATGTTCAATCTAACACACTTGCAGGGAGAAAAAAAATATGAAATTCGTAAAATTTTTATAACCTAAGCTTTCCTACCATATATATTTTATAAAAAACAAATGATTTTTCATGAAGGGTGAAGCGTTACTCTAAATTGACCCTTAAACTAATGAGTTTTCTTTGGAGGATAAAGCAGAACTCATGTGTTTACACCAAGCATGTAATTCACGCCACATTCAACCTTTGGCATCAATATACAAACCATTCAACAACTCCATGAAAGATGAAAAAAAAAAGAAACAAAAAAACTTCATCTCTCTAAATTCAAAGATACCATACGCTCCAAGAGCTAATTCGATTGCTTGAAAATATACAAAAGTAGAGAAGTGGAGAATCAAAAGCTCAGATTTGTCATTGTTCCATCAAAACATATCCACCACCAAGTTTTTTCCCAAGTACTCATGGAAACAGCGGTTACCCTCAAAAATAAGGCCTTCCAAGATATCCATGCCACATCTGCTTAAGTATATAATCATAGCCTCATTAAAATCATTAACAAAGAACTAGAGATATAGCTAACATGCCGTCCAAAACTATTCACTTGATCAATCAAAAATCTCAACGCAAAGTTCGCTTGGACAACCTCCAGCCAAATACAAAATCACTCAAACCAAAATTTCAGTTAAATTTATAGTTAAACCCAAGATCAAGGGTGATCCGATATAAACCCAAATTAGCCCAACCAAATGTGTAGCAAGAATTAATATTAAACAAAAGCATCTGAGAACGGGTGTCTTAATTTATAAGGAAAAGTAAGCAAGTTATCAAAAAAAAAAAAACCTTACACTTGCTTGCCCACCAAATAGTGTTGGGGCTTTGACTTACATACCATTCAATTCACATGTACTTAGATATGTAACACATAAATTTTGCTATTTACATTTATACAATGCAAATATCTTAACTTAAAAGTGAAATATGTCCTTTCCATCCATAAGGTGGTATAATCGTATTAAAATAAAAATAAAAAAAATCAAAGCTTGGGTTTTAGATATATCAGTACATAGGAATTTAGTGTTATGTATGTAAAACCTCTACTTTAACCTTACAAGTGAATTCCAACGTGAAATGGAGCATAACTATAAACTCTCATGTATCCTCAACTATCATCACAAGAAAAATTATTAAGCTCATTTCCATGGTTTCCATAAAATAAATATATATATGAATTTTTGGATTTCCGTAGAACAAGATGGGTAAGAACCACAACACACACACTTGCATACATGCCATTCAATTCCATATTTATTTATATATCTAGTACATAAATTTCATAACTTTTAACGCTCAAATCTTTCTCAAATCTTTCATAATGTATCAGCAAAACCATCAGTATAACTTTTCGTGCATAAGTAAAGCAATGCCCTTAAAAAAAATGAGGTTCAAGGTGTTATATATGAAAATACATAAAGATTGAATGAAAGTTTTCACTCACTTTTATCTTAAATTCAGAACTAATTTAACCATTGGAATAAAGATCCATAGAAACTTAACAATGTCCAGCAAATAGTGCTTCCAGAGTGTTTTTAATAATTTAGAGATAATGCAAAATAAAATGAAGAAGAATCTGGAACATAATTGCTCATAAATTTCAGCAACCTCTAAACAATACTAAATGACTTATTTAATCATGATTCAATCCTTAAATACATAAGAAAGCAATAATATCAAATTTCTTTTAGTTAAGTTACTTAAATATGGATCATAATTCTAATAAAACATTATAGACCGAGGAAGATCAGCACCATATATTTTTAATTAGATAGATGTCCATGAATTAGAAGCTTTCTTCTTTGGTTTGTAGATACGTGGGGCACGAGAAAGGAGTGCAACTCACCGAGGCGGTGCGGAGGAGACCATACAGCGTTGTGCTCTTTGATGAAGTGGAGAAGGCACATATGTCTATCTTCAACACGTTGCTTCAAGTACTTGATGATAGCCGACTAACGGATGGTTAGGAAAGTACTGTGAATTTCAGTAACACAATCATTATCATTACTTCAAACCATAGAACTGAGCATCTTCTTGGTGCATTGTTAGAAAATTCTTCAAGGAAAATGGCCAATGAGCGTGTCATGGAGGAGGTATATATTTGCATGCACACAATTCTCATGTATTTAAATATCTTACATGTCTCATGACTATACTTCCCTATTTTTACAGATAACACTCAAATCTTTAATATCACATTAAAAATTACATTAAATTCCTTTTTCAATAGGAAATATACTTTTACATGCATAAGTTTATAATGTCAATGTGTTTTGTCTGTAAATAAGAAAGTTTATGTCTGAGATATATAATTACAAAAAAATTGTCAGAATTGTGTGTTATGTTTCTATGTGTATTGGAGGTATATTATTTACATTTTATAGCGTACAATTATTATGAGTGTACAAATCTTGCACCTAAAATTTCATATTTAAAAATATATCACTTAAATTGTATTGTCGCATCAAATATTGTACTTTTAATATTTTCTAAAAGTCAACACATTTATTCATGCATAAGTTTAAAGAACTAAAATTAATATGAAAGTTTAAACGTGAGATATTTAAATACATCAGATTATTTGAGATATTTTGTATTGTTTGATTATAAAATGTGTGAACTTCTCATTTTAAAGAGTGGTATGTAAGTAAAATTTCATATAATTTATATTAAAAAACTGTTAATTTTATTATTCAGCCTTGATTTCAAATTATATACCATATCACTCAGTACACACTGCTAAATAATACAACTAAATTTAAAAATAAATATACAAAAGTTATAACAATATATTATACTAAATAATATTTCTTATAAACCCTAAAATTATAATATTATAAGTTATAATAAATAATAATAATAAAATTAAATAATATAAAATTATGCAAAAATAAATTTAACACATGATTTAATACAAAAGAATAGGTATAATTACATACACAATACTCAAAACATTATTATTTACAAAATTAGTATCTGCATTTCATGATTTAATTCTTAAGAATATGATAAAAATGAAAAATATTGGCTTGAGGTTTATTATAAATTTTGATATGACCGAAAATTTAAAAAAATAGAAAAAAGAAGGTACAAAATTTATAAATAGCAATATTTGGAGTTTTATATATCAAAATACCTAACAAAATAATAATAATATGAGAATAAACCTATATAAATATGCAAAAAAAAATTAGCAAATGATTTTAACAGAACATGATATGAAATTTTTTTTCTTTAAATTTGAGAAAAACAAAATGATGAATGAGTTCAAAGGGAATCACATACAAAATCATAAGATTCAGATAGGACAACATCAATAGGATGTTAACCACAACGGACTTCCTTTTTCAGTCAAATGAACAACTACATCTTTCATCTGAAACCTCGCCACCTTCCTTAATTGATCATGGGACAATTAATCAAATATTACAATCTCATCAAATCTATTGGGCAGCTCAGGCCTGAAATTCCCTCTTACTTCAAAATTAAAATGATAAATTCAACACATTTTATAATCAAACAATACACAAAACCTCAAATAATCTGATGTATTCACGTATCTCACGCTTAAACTTTCATATTAATTTTAGTGTTTTAAGCTTATGCATGAATAAATGTATTTACTTGTAAAAAATAGTAAAAGTTCAATCTTTGATGTGACAATACAATTTGACTGATATTTTTAAATATGAAAATTTAAGTACAAGATTTGTACACTCATAAGAATTGTCGCTATAAAATGTAAATAACATACCTCCACTACACTTAGATATAAAACACAATTCTCACAATTCTTATGTAATTATATATCTCAAACCTAAACTTTATTATTTTCATACAAAACACATTGATATTATAAACTTATGCATGTAAAAGTATATTTCAAATTTAAAAATGAGTTTAAAGCAATTTTTAATGTGAAACTAGAGATTTGAGTGTTATCTGTAAAATTAGGAAAGTCTAGTTATGAGACATGTAAGATATTTAAATACATGAGAATTGTGTGTAAGCAAATATATACCTCCTCCATCATACGTTCACTGGTCATTTTCATTGAAGAATTGTCAAACATGCCAGCGAGAAGATGCTCGGGACCAATATTTGAATTAATGATAATGACCGTGTTACGGAAATCCACAGTCTTTCCTTGACAATCCGTGAGTCGACTATCATCAAGCACTTGAAGCAAAGTGTTGAAGATAGTCATATGTGTCTTTTGCACTACATCAAAGAGCACCACACTGTATGATCTCCTCTGCACCAACTCGGAGAGTTGCCCTGCTTCCTCATGTCCCACAATGGAGATCTATCTAATTAAAAATATATAGTACAGATTAAGTGTGAATTATTGATATTGGGATGATACTTAAGTTACTTAAACATGGACCCAAGAATACTTGCCATAAAACAATACCATAATAAATTTTAATAAAAAAAAAAACTCGAACCGCTCTATGACCTCTTAATCAAGACAAGCATAGGGTTATAATCTCCGTAATTTTAACTAGTAGTAAAATCGAGTGACCAGCAAGAAATCAGGGAGATCGAGCAAGAAAATCAAGCAAACAATCGACGCAACCGAGGAAACAAACAAAAGCCAAAACCATTCTTTGCCCCCCAAACCGGCTCTCCCGCAAGACGAAGAGGAGAAGGACCTCGCCGGCGGGGAGGAACATGAGGTCGCGAAACGAGGAGGAGAAAGGAGAAGTTCTCGGTCTCGTGAGCTAGAGAGGAGCAGCTAGGGCTTCGTCTCAAAGGACTGAATCGGGGATAACGGCTAGGGCTCTCGATCGAACGGGTGAGGGGAGTGCGGCGAGAGCCGTTGTGAGGGGTGGCGTGAGCCCTTTTAAAAGATATTTCTATTTTTTGTTTCTATTTCTTTTCTTTTTTTAAAAAAAAATTAAGTTCATTCTTTTTTTAATGTTATACGCTCAATTTACGTATCATTTATTCATGTACGAAATTATGATAATATTAGTGTTCACCCATGTAAAATCGACCTTTCAGACGCAGTCGTTCAGTTTGATTCGTCACCCGGGATCATCTCGACAAATTTATCGAAAATCGGGTCAAATTGAGTTGATTCGTGCATTGCATGCAAATGCGATCCATCAAGTTAATCGGAGTAGTTCGACAAGCGAAATGTCAACCGATCCTTGCCTACACAATAACCAAAGTCAAGCAGAACGCTCTCGACAATAGGTTGTCAACCCGTGCCGAAGGGTCTCAAATTCGTATTATAAAGATTTTCATTTTATTTTTAAATTTTATTTTGATCTTAGGTAGTGGAATATATGTGGATTATGTTGTTTATGTGTATATTATGCAAATTGTGGTGTATCGAAGAACAAAGTTCCAAAGTCCAAAAGGCCTCCTTGGAGCACTCTAAATCCTTATAGGAATCTGCCTTAAATTTCAATATGTTGGTTCCAATCGACACATCTAGATATTGAGAATTTGAAACCACACATATGAGATTTAAGGAGCGTGAAGGAGTGGTTCGAAATTCTAAGTGGGGTGGGTCTCATTAAGGATATTCACTAAGAAAGTCTTATGATTATATCCTAAATTTTAGATAAAGCATTTAGACCTCACAAAAAATGATGTCAACATGATCTAATACAAACTGATGGAAATAATATGAAAGAGGATACAAAAAGAGTTTTTACATATAAAACTCAGAAGAAAAATCACAGTCTAAACTAGTTGAAATGATTTCACTATATTATTATAAATTATAAGATTTTGATGGGCCTTAAATAATCAGGAGAAAGATTACACAAGTGACATGAATTTTTTTAGGGAAGTGACGTAATATGTCAGGGGAAATGGTGGCATTCTGACGGTAGCAGTCTAGCGACAACAATGGTGGTCACGACAGAGATGATCAGATAGTGGTGGCATCGACAGCAGTGGTGGCAACAATCGATCAATCGGTGGTGATTAGGAAGCAACAATGGTGGTGTCGACAGTCCAACAATTAGTTGGTGGTGATTAGGAAGCGACGATGGTGTTCTATGGTTAACGATTGGTCGACGTCAGCAGCCACATAGTAGCATCCGATGGTTATCGAACAACGGTGGTTTGGTGAAAACGGTGGCAGGGCGATGATGGTATGTTGGCGGTTGCAGCAGCTTGATAACGATGACCGAGCAACGTATATCCAACAATGGAGGAGCTCGACGATGGTAGTTGGGCACTGTTGGTCAGGCGACGATTGGCAAAAACTGATGGTCGGACGGTGGCATAGCACAAGGGTGGCAATCTGGGGGTGGAGCAGCATAAAGATGATGTCAGGGCAGTGGTGGTTATGTTGGGACGACTAGACACAAATGGTTCGACGGTGACAAAGTCAGACAACAACGGTCCAATAATAGTTGAGGTTGAAAGCGACAGTTTTACGGTGGTGGAGCTCAACAACGATGACCAAACATTAGTGGCTCGTTGGTCTTGGAGCTCGACAATATTGTTCTGACAATGGTGAAACTCGAAGATGGCAACAGGGCACTGGTGTTCTAATGGCAAAGGTGTGGTGTTGGTGTTATGACAGCGACATTGCGACATTGTAGGTCTGGTGGTGGTGGAGCTCGTCGGTTGCGGTATGACAACGATGGAGCTTGAAGACAATGGTCTAGCAGTGGTGAAGCTCAATGGTGATGGTCAAGCACTGGCAGTCTGATGGTGGTGGAGTTTGACAGTGGCAGTCTGGTGGTGGTGGAGCTTGACAACAACGACTGAGCACTAGCAGTTCTGCAGCGGCGACTAAACATTAGTGGTTCGGTGGTGGTGGAACTCGACGGTGAAGGCGAGACACTTGTGTTCTGACGATGGTGGAGCTCGGAAATTCACAGAAGCTTGGATCTTATTTTAGCTTTCTCCTTCGGGTCTAGATCCCAAGCTCCTCTTCATGAAGAGAGTAAGGGTCTAATTATAGATTTTGTGAGAGACATCATTTATAATTATTACATTAATCCAAACAACTCTGCCCTATCTTCATGATGTCAGAATCCAGTGGTCTCGAGCTTATTGTATTCGGCTCAGCGAGATTCTTGATTAAACTATAAGCATGTCGAATTTGGAATCCATTTGATCACTCAATTGTCCATCCAAAGCCTCCAATTGTGTTTAAATGGCTTGATCAGACTCAGAGTGAACCAAATTTTGCCTCATCAAACTCAACTTGTCGAGATGGTCAAATTTACTATACCTTTGAGGAAATTAGAACTTGAATGATCATGAATTAACATTTGTAATATTCTTTTTTTGCTTCAAATTCTCCAAGCTTTGTTCATGATAATAAATTTTTTAGGACATCAAATATCATGATTAATGACTTTTTAAAAATAAAAAATATTTTTACATGCATAAATTTATAACACCAAAAGTATTATAATTGTAAATTTTACTTCTTTTTATTCCATTCTTTTAGAGAATTTCTTCCTTTTTTTGCTATTTTAGTCATAATTAATTCCATTGCATTATAGATGTTGATAAATTTGCATGATGCAGACGAGGACTAACGTTATGAGGTTTCAAATTTATGAGAGCTCAAGAGAAATACAAGAAATGTGCAAAACACGTCCCTATAAATTATCAAATAATTTATTAAATTCATTTTATTTATTAGGAGTCTATTTATTATTATTTATTAAATAAGTTAATTCTCGTCTTTAATAAGTTAGATTTTTGAGTGCTAGAATCTCTGTCAAATTATCTTCCCAAGTTCTATTCAGCCTTGAAAGCCATACATTAGATTTGAACCTAAAGTATCATAAACTATCTTGAAATTCATATATTGGGTATATAGAGAATTTAATGGCCTTTAAAATCATACATACACTTGGTGCTAAACTCTAGAGTGTCTTGAAATCTATAGGATAGCCTTACAAAATCCTATCTTCTTTATAATCTCTAAATTAGAATAGACCTAGTTTTAACTAACCTTAAAACTTAATATTAATTAGTTTCCAAATACATTAGCTTAGTTATGCCCTAAAACTCTAAACTAGCTTGCAATCCATTTGCATGCTTTTGATAATCTTAGTCCTTAAAACTTATAAGCTATGTTGAACCTTGTTAACCTAAGTTAGTTTTGAAAGCCATAGGCTAAACTTGAACCTATCACAATAGAAAAATTGCTAAATTTTGAGGGATTGTAAGAGTAAATTATGTTCTCTTCAATTATTGGCATAAATTTCCTTGGCTAAGCAAGCCATTGATCTAATATCAATTGAAGTTGAAATTTAGAGGAAATTTGAATCAGTTGTAAGAAAAAAGGTTAGAAGATTTTAAAATGATTGCATGCATATTCTAATAGTTAAAGTGGTTTCTCGTTAAGAAGAGTAAATGTAAGAATCCATTCAACCTTTTATGAATATAAATTTAGGAGTTAGGTTAATCGAAATTTAAGGTAAATTTTAAGTGATTGATGAATTTGTTGGTATGAAATAAAAAAAAAATGATGAGGATTTAGATAAAGATGATAATGAAAAATGTGATGGATGGGGGGTGGAGGGTGAATAAGATGTGAGGAATTGATAATTTATAAAAATAAGTATGTACTAATTTATAATAACTATAATATTTATTCTAATTAATTTCTTATTGTTGTAATTATGTCAAAATTGAGTGAGTGCACATTTTATTATAATTTAGAATTTATGAATCTTTTATATATATATATATATATATATTCAACCCCATAGTCTGACCGAGGGGCGGACCCCCCTTCCATTACAATCATCTGCAACCATTGGAGCATGCTACCTCTAAGAACTACATTCTTTACAACCATACTATGACTATTATCAGTGAAGTACTATTGTACATTTATAATGATCAATTTTGTAACTCTATCTTTTAATTCAAGCGAAGAGTGAACCTGTTTATTCACCATTCATAGTGTATTATTTTACTCGGGCTAAGTCTGGTGGTCTTTTCTCTACTCCAGAGTTTTTAATATAAAAATTGAGGTGTCATCTTCTATTTCTCTTTAATTCACTGAGTGCATGTTGAATTTTCGTGCAACGTTAAGATGATAATTCATTATTATATCATCGCGAACCTTCACACACATATCAATATTATTAAATAATCTATAATTAATCAATTTTTATTTAAATAATATATCATATAAATATAAAACATTTAATACATTATCATCATTTAATAAGTTATTATTAAACAATCAATGAATTTGGTCATAAAGATTAACAAATCAGTTGGACTAAATTCAAATTTAAATCATTGAACCTTGTGTTTTGAAAAAAATATACTTATTTATTTACTAATTTGAACAAATTAATCATAGTTGGAGTTATTTCTCAGTTAAAAAAAAACNCATAAAAAGTTAAGTGATAATCATATGAAAAATCAGAGAGAAGTATAAGAATGTAGATAAAGAATGGGCTCAACTTTAGACTTTTCATTCGTTATAATCCCATAGGTAATCTAGGCAGCGAAGTTTATGTACCAATATTGAATAGCAGTTGCCAACAAAACACTCTAAGATTGGGCAACTTTGAATCCCTATTAGTTGCCTGACATGTGAACATGTAACAGGTAAGCCTCTTCGATCATATGTGTTATGTATCTGAAATGTAGTATTTCTGTAGCATTGTAATTTCTAGATTTTCAATAACTGATATTATAAAGCTATAGTGCACAAGTCATTTGAGATTGGGGTTAAAGCTACCAACAACCTTAAAAAGTGAGAATGGCAGCTACTAATCAAATATTGGTTTAAAAGTTTCAGCTATATAAGCATAGATATAGTTTTACACCATCGCCCTTAACCCCAAATCTTTCAACTTATAGCCCGCTCGATGATTCATATAAATATCCAATTCATAGAAACAGAAGAAAAAAAGTAGTGTTCAATTTATAATTTAAGCCAGCCTCAAAGTTTGTCACAAGATCCAATCCTCAAGTATGCAAATATATGTAGAAGTTGAGAAGCATGTATACAAATACTTTTTAGAATTTGTGTGTGATTTAAGAGTATGTAAATTCCTTCCCAATTAAAAATGCTTTGCTTCAAGAGAAAGAAATGCAAAGTGATAGTACATTTCACGAGTCTCAATTCATGCATTTCTTACGGTTGGAAGTTAACCTTAGCATGCATACAAAAATAACAATTAAATTGACCCATTACAAGATCCAATCCTTAAGTATGCAAGTGTATGTAGAAGTTGAGAAGCATGTATGCAAATACTTTTTAGAATTTATATGTGATTTAAGAGTATGTAAATTTCTTCCCAACTAAAAATGCTTTGCTTCAAGAGTGAAAGAAATGCAAAGTGATAGTTCACGAGTCTCAATTCATGCATTTCTTACGGTTGAAAGTTAACCTTAGCATGCATACAAAAATAACAATTAAATTGACCCATTACAAAGAGCTCAAATCATGTATACCATATCTCCGAAGGTAAATTCCAGCCGGACATGCCTGTTTGGGGCAGCTTATTTGGTGCGGTGGCGTTTTGAAAACGCACCTGGCCTGTTTGGGTAAACTGTATTTTGGCAGGTTATGCGTTTTCAAAACGCAAAAAACTGTGTTTTCACACCGCACCGTACGGTGGGGAGCTTATTGGCAACGGTCTAACTTTTCCAAAAAAATAAAAATTTAGAATAATCACCGCACCTAGCTTATCAGCAAATTATTTTTAATCAGTTTATCAGCAGATTATTCAATAAGCTACAGCTGCCCCAAACAGATCTTAAATCAGGCTACTAAACAACTCAATCCATATATCACATGTAATCGAAAACTGACCTCAACAAGATCACAAGAGTCCTTAACATTATGTAACAAAAGAATCCATACACCATACTATTTTTTAATCTGTAATTATTTTAAGTAAGATTCAAATAGCCATCAAATGAAAACTTATATTTTATGAGCTTATAATATCATCAGAGCTTAATGGAAAAGAGCTCATACCTGATCACACCCCAGCACCATAAAGGAAGCAAATATCCATTCAAATTCCACGGCTCAAGAGGATTTGAGATGTATAAGTGTTAAAAAGAAAAATGAAGTTTAGCTCTTAAGTATACAAATACATAAGAATTAAATGGTATGTATGTAAATCTACCAAGTAGAATTCGTCCATCCCAATAACGGCCACATGGGTTGCTTGAGAATTAACCCTCCAAGCCATCCTCATGTGTTCGCCTTTATTTGGCATATACCTGACATGGATTATCTCTATGTTTTATATGGTGATATGCATGTAAATCTTTCTAAAAAAAAGGTATTCAGGCCCAGCAAGGATCATTGAAATGATAATAGAAAAAAGACGTTCTCATATCTACATCCAGCAATTCATAATCAAAGCAAACAAGCCTCTTATTCTTATACATTCACACATCGCATAAACTTTGTTTTTCACATTTCCACCAACCGAAGTAAGGAATTTTCAGATTTTTTCACAACTGAATTCTCCTCTATTGAAAACATTAGTAGAATATGTAAATCACACAACTCTTATATATTTACATGTCTAACACCCAAACATCACGTTTATAGCATCCAAATCTTTTATGACATACCAAAAAGATCACCGATGTAGGTTAGACATGTAAACACATAAACGCGCATCGATGTTAACAGTTTAGTATCACTCAACTTGACCTTTTGCAAGTACATTGACAAGCATGAATAAATTCCTCAGAAGTAAATTATCATCCTGCAAGATAAGACACCATTTGCTGCTTACATGCCTTAACAACAAACAGAGAAACATATATATCATTATGACATACTGGTATTAGAAATGCAAATGAAAACGATAAATGAAAACTTTTATTGACTAGAAAGTAAATGGTAATAATGAAGCCGAAATTTCATATTTAACAAGTGTTATTTAATATTAAAAGAATTGCCTACTATACACTTATTCTACACATGCATGAACCATCATGAGTAATACCATAGACCTCACAGTAAACAAAAGAAGCAGAATCTACTAAACCAATGAAGGCAGCAGATTATATTTCAAAATTATATATCAAGCTATATAAATCGACTGACAAAAATGTATAGCCTAATTTAGAATTCCAAAATATGAATCATTTGAGAATATAGACTGATGCCAATTAAATAGATAGCCTCAAGAAATTTGCCGTGGACCTTTATTTCAAAGTCTCCATCCTAAAACTTGGCCATCACCGATTAACAATTCTTGAAACAAAATATAGCAAGTAAAAAAAAATATGTGTAATGTACACATATTTTAAATAGTTTCAGCATCAAGAGAATAAAGCCCCATAGCATGAAGAATTTGGTAAAACTTTTAAGAATTGAATCAAACCAAAACTTCTTCTGTGCTTTGATTATCATCAAGAGATAAATCTTATTAAACAAATTAGAAGTGATGAAGATAAACATCCCTACATGGGTTTTAAACACTTTTGATATCATAAAATCAAAATAAAATCAAACATTACCAAAAAGGCATTATGAAGCTCAAGAAACGTGCTGAAGCAAAGCACGTCATACTTCCCCGACATTAGTAATCAGATTCTTCAAATTAATGTACTCCTAATTTCCATCAAGTTTCTCAGATTCGACAAAATCAAGCGAGAAAGAAAAATGCTCGAGAGGCTTTATTCTTAATTAATTAACGCTAATAATTATTAGAAGAGGATAATACTCAGGTTGTATTCAAAAGAAGACTAAACTTCTTGAGATGGATCATGGCTTCTGCTAAACAAATAATATCTATCCACTTTATGGCTCCAATTAGATGCTTAAAATCATAGAAAAGAGTAAACAAAAGGAAAATATTGAATTCGTATTTGTCTCAGTTCAAATAAAGTGTCCATGAATCCACATTTTCCTTAAAAATAACACATTCATGCCGCAGCTAGACATCAAGGCAAGGGGTCATCCAAGCTACACCATGACATTGCTCGAGAAAAGCAGAGATACCAGAAGCAGCATGAAGAAAGGTGAGATCACCTTAAATGTTCAATCTAACACACTTGCAGGGAGAAAAAAAATATGAAATTCATAAAATTTTTATAACCTAAGCTTTCCTACCATATATATTTTATAAAAAACAAATGATTTTTCATGAAGGGTGAAGCGTTACTCTAAATTGACCCTTAAACTAATGAGTTTTCTTTGGAGGATAAAGCAGAACTCATGTGTTTACACCAAGCATGTAATTCACGCCACATTCAACCTTTGGCATCAATATACAAACCATTCAACAACTCCATGAAAGATGAAAAAAAAAAGAAACAAAAAAACTTCATCTCTCTAAATTCAAAGATACCATACGCTCCAAGAGCTAATTCGATTGCTTGAAAATATACAAAAGTAGAGAAGTGGAGAATCAAAAGCTCAGATTTGTCATTGTTCCATCAAAACATATCCACCACCAAGTTTTTTCCCAAGTACTCATGGAAACAGCGGTTACCCTCAAAAATAAGGCCTTCCAAGATATCCATGCCACATCTGCTTAAGTATATAATCATAGCCTCATTAAAATCATTAACAAAGAACTAGAGATATAGCTAACATGCCGTCCAAAACTATTCACTTGATCAATCAAAAATCTCAACGCAAAGTTCGCTTGGACAACCTCCAGCCAAATACAAAATCACTCAAACCAAAATTTCAGTTAAATTTATAGTTAAACCCAAGATCAAGGGTGATCCGATATAAACCCAAATTAGCCCAACCAAATGTGTAGCAAGAATTAATATTAAACAAAAGCATCTGAGAACGGGTGTCTTAATTTATAAGGAAAAGTAAGCAAGTTATCAAAAAAAAAAAAACCTTACACTTGCTTGCCCACCAAATAGTGTTGGGGCTTTGACTTACATACCATTCAATTCACATGTACTTAGATATGTAACACATAAATTTTGCTATTTACATTTATACAATGCAAATATCTTAACTTAAAAGTGAAATATGTCCTTTCCATCCATAAGGTGGTATAATCGTATTAAAATAAAAATAAAAAAAATCAAAGCTTGGGTTTTAGATATATCAGTACATAGGAATTTAGTGTTATGTATGTAAAACCTCTACTTTAACCTTACAAGTGAATTCCAACGTGAAATGGAGCATAACTATAAACTCTCATGTATCCTCAACTATCATCACAAGAAAAATTATTAAGCTCATTTCCATGGTTTCCATAAAATAAATATATATATGAATTTTTGGATTTCCGTAGAACAAGATGGGTAAGAACCACAACACACACACTTGCATACATGCCATTCAATTCCATATTTATTTATATATCTAGTACATAAATTTCATAACTTTTAACGCTCAAATCTTTCTCAAATCTTTCATAATGTATCAGCAAAACCATCAGTATAACTTTTCGTGCATAAGTAAAGCAATGCCCTTAAAAAAAATGAGGTTCAAGGTGTTATATATGAAAATACATAAAGATTGAATGAAAGTTTTCACTCACTTTTATCTTAAATTCAGAACTAATTTAACCATTGGAATAAAGATCCATAGAAACTTAACAATGTCCAGCAAATAGTGCTTCCAGAGTGTTTTTAATAATTTAGAGATAATGCAAAATAAAATGAAGAAGAATCTGGAACATAATTGCTCATAAATTTCAGCAACCTCTAAACAATACTAAATGACTTATTTAATCATGATTCAATCCTTAAATACATAGGAAAGCAATAATATCAATTTTCTTTTAGTTAAGTTAATTAAATATGGATCATAATTCTAATAAAACATTATAGACTGAGGAAGATCAGCACCATATATTTTTAATTAGATAGATCTCCATGAATTAGAAGCTTTCTGCTTTGGTTTGTAGATATGTGGGGCACAAGAAAAGAGTGCAACTCATCGAGGCGGTGCGGAGGAGACCATACAGCGTGGTGCTCTTTGATGAAGTGAAGAAGGCACATATGTCTATCTTCAACACGTTGCTTCAGGTACTTGATGATAGCCAACTCACGGATGGTTAGGAAAGTACTGTGAATTTCAGTAACACAATCATTATCATTACTTCAAACCATAGAACTGAGCATCTTCTTGGTGCATTGTTAGAAAATTCTTCAAGGAAAATGGCCAATGAGCGTGTCATGGAGGAGGTATATATTTGCATGCACACAATTCTCATGTATTTAAATATCTTACATATCTCATGACTATACTTCACTATTTTTACAGATAACACTCAAATTTTTAATATCACATTAAAAATTACATTCAATTCCTTTTTCAATAGGAAATATACTTTTACATGCATAAGTTTATAATGTCAATGTGTTTTGTCTGTAAATAAGAAAGTTTAGGTCTGAAATATATAATTATAAAAGAATTGTCAGAATTGTGTGTTACGTTTCTAAGTGTATTGAAGGTATATTATTTACATTTTATAGCGTACAATTCTTATGAGTGTACAAATCTTGCACCTAAATTTTCATATTTAAAAATATATCACTCAAATTGTATTGTCGCATCAAATATTGCACTTTTAATATTTTCTAAAAGTCAATACATTTATTCATGCATAAGTTTAAAGAACTAAAATTAATATGAAAGTTTCTGTTGAGGAAGGTGGAGACCCGGTCCACTTCCTATTACGACAGATTCTTTGATAAATTGA
>JXCR01113155.1:58799-73587 GCA_002079205.1 Phalaenopsis hybrid cultivar | reverse complement strand
TGGTGTGTATGTAAAAATTGAAGTTTAGCTCTTAGATGTGCAAATACATAGGAATTGTGTGTGTAGTATGCATGCAAATCTCCCTTTTAATGAAATAATTAAAAATAACACAACGTTAGAGAAAAAAACCAGAGAGAAGTTACCCGTTGAANGGGGGGGGGGGGTGGGGGTGTGAAAGATTATTGAAAATAATAATACATACATCCATACTCAATGTATAACAGTGTTGTACGCAGTTATACGATATGTATACAATAGTGTACCACAATGTTTTAGATGAAATCCCCTCTATAAGTAACAATTTTTTGGATATTTGATGAATATTTTGGAAAGTATGATAATATGAGACATTTTATTAGCCACTAAAATTTATAGCTGTCAAAAATAAGCTCCTTCATAATATCATAAGCTAAAAAGTATGATTTTTATAGAAAATATTCTAGAGAAAAATTTTGAGGAAGATAATTATCATAGTCTTTTATATCTCCTATAGGATAAATTATTCAAAAGTTAATGCACAGACATATTATTAATATCTTTTATATGCAGCACATATATAATTTAAATATTGTTATTTAAATCAATTTAATTCACTATAGCTCCCATAAAAAAAAAAATTCATTACTTTACTTTATAAAATATAACAAAATATATTCCATATGTTTGTGATATCATCCTAGTATAAAAGAAAGAAATTCTATAAAGTGGTATAATGAATGCCTTTTTCTTACTAGTCTAATGTCACGGACAAATAGTCCCACATTTGCTAGGTGCAGGGCCGAAAAGTTGTATTTAAATCCTGGGCTGCCCACCACCCATAAGGGCTCTTTTGGGAGGTGACAAGTGGTATCCGAGCAGATTACTGTCTGTCAGGTGTGTGGCGGTGGAGCCGATCCGTGACGAGGGCGTCACGTGATTGGGTGGAGGAGAATGTCACGGGCAAATAGTCTCACATTGGCTAGGTGTAGGGCCGAAAAACAGTATTTAAATCCTGGGCTGCGCACCACCCATAAGAACTCTTTTGGGAGGTGACACTAAGCTATCTTTTCCACTCCACTTGGTCCAACCTCAAATCAACCTCCTACTCACAAAAAAAAATATTGTGTTTTATCCTGATGCATTCGGACGTCATGTACAATGATATTGTACACCTAATATCCTCTTCGTAGCCACACCCCCTTCGCACTCACATGTCATTGACTTGCATATATGACTTTTTTAACAAAACAAATAACAAAAATGCATGCTCAAATATCACTTATTAGGGTGGAATAATATAAATCACTCATAATAAAAATTTAACATCATTCCATATTTGATTCGATCGCCAGTGAAAGTAGGTCTTAAATAATTTTTTATATTATTTTTTAGTACATAAAAACCCTTCATTTCAATCAAATTTGATATAACATACTTTAAAGAAGGCACTATATCTTATAGCAGTTGCATGATTTTCTTGATCTTGAATTTATATTCATTATTCATACTAAATGACTAACATATTTTTTGTAAACAATGATATTCATGATTTCCATGGAGTTTAATTCATCAAAACTATTGGGAGTAGGAAACTTCATGATGATGTAGCGAAAGACTGTCTTGCATAAAAATTTGACAGACACCCAAAGAGAAAAAAAAAAACATCGAAAACACTAGAGTTCTATCTCTTATGTTAAAATTTCAAAAATGAAAATTACGGGGTCCAACTCAATCAAAATGCTTCAACTAATACTGTGTTAGTCATTGTAAACGCTACCCGCAAAATGAAAGATGAGGACAACTGCGTGTTGGCATTGGTTTTGATAACAAGCATAACAACTTTATAAAAAATAAAATACATATAGTGTCCATCAACCTTATTGACAATGATGTGTGCCAGTCTTATAGGTGATGGTGGGTGACAAAGTTGCATGATTTTGGTGATTCGAAGATTATGATTAAGTGATAGTGGTTTGTCACTCACAATTTGGCAATAGAGAAAATATTACATCATGAGTCCTAACAAAGCTCCATGTGTAGATGATAGTATTTTATATTTTATTGGTAGTATTGTGGTATTATTTTACTAAAACATCCCCACAGTACTACCAATAACACCTAAAATACTACCATCCGCAGCTAATCCGGACATAGCTCATCTGAATGTAATATTTTATCTCGACAACGATGGTCAATAGTGCGTAATTGATCAATGGTGTTTACACGATTATAGTCCTACAAACCATAAAGTGACAATGGTGATCAAGCGATCCTGATTGGATGTTGATGGCTAGGCAATTGCAAACAAGGGACTAAGGTCTTCGGAGGTTGGCAATCATCGACCACACTCAAGCGATGGTGGATCAGTGGTCGGACAATCATATAGATGAGCAATGCCGTTCAAGCAACTATAGTAGGGAGATTGTAGTTTGGAAAACTAACATGGTGATTGCGATCAAGCCATAATACTTGGGTTAAGAGGGTTAGATAACAGTAGTTGGGTGACAAAGACCAATGCAATTATAACCCGACAACAATAGTCTAGCAATGGTAGTCGAGTAATTATAAACCCTACCCTACTACACACATTAATCATGCTTGAATATGTGTATTTCACTCTTTAAAAGTAAAAAAGGTGGCATCTTTTTATGTCATGAAAGTTTGGGTGCTAAAAATGTAAAAATGAAAGTTTAGGTGTTAGATATGTAAATACATTACATATTAAAAAATTACAATCTTCAACTTTTACAATCTTATTTCCTAAATTTCTGCAACTCAAATTAACCCTGCATTAAAACTCATACACCCTTAGTTAAATTTATTAAATATGTAATCAATCTCTTAAATCAGAAATCATTTGCACTAACTATAAGGCAATATGAGGGACTTTATTCATTAAAAACCAAATATATTTCAGATTAGCATACAGAGAAACATAAACTTATCGGACAAAGCAGCAACCCAATGTAATGTAAACTGTAATAAAGGCCTTTATCTGCAACCCACCATTAAGCTTCCTCACAGCGAAGAAGACAACCCTACAGAGAAGAATTATGGCAATAATTTAGAAATTTTTTGGGAAATTTACATCCATACCACACAATTTTTATGTACTTATATATATCTATCACTCAAAGTTTGATCTTTACGCTTCTAATGCATTGACGTCATAAATTTATGCATGAAAAGATGAAAATGTGTGAACCACTTTAAAAAAGATGGTGATGGTGGCATTTTTGGTGTGATGTTAGCAAGTTGAGTGGCATGCATGCAAGTATGAATTTTTATGTGTTCGATATATAAATACATAAGAATTGTGTGGTATGTATGTAAATGCCCATCACATGAATAACACTGAAATCCTTAACATCACATCAAAACTACCACCATCACTTATCATTTTAAAATTCAAATATAACTTTTCATGCATAGGTTTAGGACAACACTGCGTTATAAGTATAAATATCGAACTTAGGGCATCAGATATGTAAAAATATAAGAATTGTGTGGTATGTATGTAAATATAGATTGTAATTATTAACATTTGGTTATAGTATTAATGAAGAAATACCTAGTTGTTTTGCATTGACAATGCTTGGACTAGCAGGTGGAGGCTGAGAGTTTTCATCTAAGAAAGCTTCAATCCTATTTGGATCAGACCACACTGGATATCCTTTGATCTGTCCCTGTTTAACAGTAGATTAAGCAGAAGAAATTTGTTATTAAATTTATATTATATTATATTTTATATATNTATATATATATATATTTATGTGTGTGCGCGCGCGCGCCCCACGCAAAGCCGTGGTCTGTTGGTTGACGGGGTTCACTGTAAATCCCCTCAGGTCACGGGTTCGATCCCCCGTGGCGCGGGGTTCTCGAATATTAGGCACATGACGCGAGCTATCATCATGAGGGTCAAAAAGCACATGAAAAATCGGTATTTTGGCCTCTACAAAATACCGATTTCCTTTCAATATATATATATATAATAACTTACATTAATGATATGGAGCATTTACATGCATAGCATACAATTCTTATGTATTTACATATCTCACACTTAAACATTCATATTTACACACATGGTACACAAATTTTTAATATCACATTAAAAAATAGCATTATTATCACTTTTAAAAGTAAAATGCATATTTTCATGCATAGAATTAAAGCACCAAAGTGCTATATATATATAGATGTAAATATCACAGTTTAGGTGTGAGATATATAAATACATAAGAAGTGTGTGCTACACATGTAAATTTGCCTAATGATATATATATATATATATATATATATATATATAATAAGTTAATCATTAATTCATGATAAATAAACATACCAAAACATTTAGAGCAGCAAGAGAGGCCATTCCTTCACGTGTCCACTGAAAACAATATGGAGAAATACATTACTAAAGAAGTAGATATAATTAATACTAGAAAATTGGAAATGACAAAAATAATAGAGATAGAAGTTGTTAGCCNTTCATGATAAATAAACATACCAAAACATTTAGAGCAGCAAGAGAGGCCATTCCTTCACGTGTCCACTGAAAAAAATATGGAGAAATACATTACTAAAGAAGTAGATATAATTAATACTAGAAAATTAGAAATGACAAAAATAATAGAGATAGAAGTTGTTAGTTAAAGGTACAAAAACAAATGAAAAAAATGATGATTCATAAAATCTACTCCATCTAGTTGGGATAAAGCAAATGATGAANTTAGAGCAGCAAGAGAGGCCATTCCTTCACGTGTCCACTGAAAACAATATGGAGAAATACATTACTAAAGAATTAGATATAATTAATACTAGAAAATTAGAAATGAAAAAAATAGTAGAGATAGAAGTTGTTAGTTAAAGGTACAAAAACAAATGAAAAAAATGATGATTCATAAAATCTACTCCATCTTGTTGGGATAAAGCAAATGATGATCAAGAAAATGATGATGTGTTTATTTTCCTAAATAAACCTTGGAAGCAGATGCAATGTGAGGCACAACTACAGCATTTTTCAGCTCAGCAAGCCCTGGCTTCATGAAAGGTTCGTCCTGTAAAATAACAATCCAGTAATTATTTATCAATGTCATTTCGCAATACGAAATTTATGATAGAGCATCGAGAAAAAGTAAAAAGAACCTCAAACACATCAAGACCGACACGGAACATTGGATTTGCTTTTAGATGTTCCNCCTGGCTTCATGAAAGGTTCGTCCTGTAAAATAACAATCCAGTAATTATTTATCAATGTCATTTCGCAATACAAAATTTATGATAGAGCATCGAGAAAAAGTAAAAAGAACCTCAAACACATCAAGGCCGACACGGAACATTGGATTTGCTTTTAGATGTTCTACCAGTGCAGATTCATCAATCACCGGCCCTCTACTCGCGTTAACAAGGACGGCTTCCTGAGATTAAAAGCCACTTTAGTTCTTTAGGAGCTTTGATTATTAACAATGAAGGATATAGTTGACACAACTAGGGTTGTAACTGAGCCAAGCTGACTCATAAGTTGGCTTAAGCTTGGCTTGACAAGTGGCTCATGAGCAGAGCTCGATGAGCTAACAAATCGAGCACAAGCCAACCCCGACTTGATTCATTAGCTAATGAGACAGCTCATTTAAAATATAATTAATATAAATAATCCCAAAATATATTAAAATTCAAGATTTTATCTCTAAATCATTTCAAATGTAATAAAAATGATATTTTACATTTTATATCAAGCGATTTCTTATTAATTATCACTTAATTACTGATTTTATTTGTCAACTTATTATAACACTTGCTTGAAGTAATATTATTTTTCTTTTTCATAATAAACAAGCCGGCTCATGAGCAAGCTTGAAATCACATAATTAAGCCTCAAGCTCAATTAATTATATAAAAAAAACCTCAAGTCAAACACGACCTCGATTCAGCTAGTTTATACCCCTAGACATGGTTAGCAAAGATAAACTATACCTTTTTCATGATTGAAAGTCTCTCTTTGTTGATCAGATGATATGTCGTTTTATCCAGTACTGGGTGAAGACTTATCTGCAAAAAACATCCAAAAGGTTTAATTTTTCATGAAATTTCTATAAAATTAAATAGAAAAAGTATAAAATAAATATGTCCTCGTGCAAATTTTTGATTGAATCGGGTTCAGCTTAAATGCAATGGCTAAGATAAAGCTTAAGCTTTGAAGAATAATAATAGAAAGGAGCATTTACATACATACCAACCAATTCTTATGTATCTGACACGTAAATTTTACTTCTTTACATTATAACGCTCAACTCTTTTATGTCACCTCAAAAATACCATCATTTCAACTTTTTTTAAAAGTAAAATACACATTTTCATGCATAGGTAAAGTGAAATGTATGTAACAGTTAAAGTTAGGTGTCAGATACATAAATACACACGAACTGAGTTCCTAATTGAAAATAACTACTAAAGATGCAAAAGCAATCTCACCACATCAGCCTCTCTCAGTACATCCTCCATTGTAGCAGCTCTTTTCCAAGTAACAGGCTGCTCTCCATTGGCTTTCAGAAAATGCCCATAAGCTAAAGAAACAAAAAAAAGGCATTAAAAAGTTTTATTTAGAATATTTAGATACTTTGCTACAAAAGAGAAACATAAAACTAAGTTAAGTGTTATTGAGATGAGAATGCTTAGATGAATGAGTGGCTTGACACTTAGAGACAATGTGAAATGAATGAATCCGAGAAAGCGTTGGTGTAACTCCAGTTGCATACAAGAATAGAGAGGGTCGTCTTAGATGACTTGGTCACATTAATCGCCGACCGTCTGATTGTCCATTAGGAGAGCAATTGTTTTAGATTCGACTCATGTTAAGAAAGTTAGAGGTAGACCTAAAAAGACTTGGGCATGTTGTACAAAAGATAATCTTAATTTATTAGAATTAAATGAAAATCTTTGCAGTCTTTCCTTAAATCATGCAGCCAATCTCGCTTAGTGAGATAAAGACTTGTTACTGTTGTTGTCATTTAGAATATTTAGGTATACGGAAATAAAATTACAAGAATGAATAAAAGAGATGAGATCATGCCTGTAACAAAATTCTCAAGCCTTGTAGCCTGATAAAGATCATAGTATATAAGGTTCATCTTGAAGCCCTCAATCTGCCAAACAGTTAAGTAAACTGTGATGATATGACTCTAACGACAACTAATTTACACAAATTGAATAATTTTGCAGTCTTTCCTTAAATTATACTCCGAAATGCATCCAATTCACACAAATTGAATATAAAAAAGGAAGATTTGCATACATGCCACTCAATTCTTATGTATTTATATATCTAACACCCCAACTTCAATTTTTACATATATATGCCACTTTACCTATGCATAAAAGGGTGTGTTTCACATTCTAAAAGTTAATATAGTCGTGTATTAGAAGTAATATGAAAGATTTTGGTGGCATACATGTAAAAAATCAAAGTGTAGGTGTTAGTTATGTAAATACATAAGAATTGGGTGGTATGTATGTAAATGCCCCATAAACAAAACAATTAACATGGATTGATTTAAAAGTGATGCAAGATGTCATTTACACTATGTTGTTTGAGATTAATAAAAAAGTTTTTTTTATTATTATTTAACTTTTCTTTTAGAGGGACAAAATTTGAAGTTAAAGATAGAGACCAATATTCGTGTTTAATAAAGAATTATCATTACACAAGCATTTCTCCAAACACCTAGCACGCGTCCCTTTACACCAAAAAAAAAAAAACAAAACAAAAAAGAACATATTACCATCATCCTAGCATAAGCTGAACCAATACGACCAGCTCCTATTACTCCCACTGTCTGTCCTTTAAGCAAATTCCCCACAAATCTACAAAACTAAAGTTAACATTTTGGAAGAAGAAGCTCGCATTTATAAAAAAAAGTAGATTTTGGGTCATACAAATGAGGAAGCCACCCATCATATAATCCAGCTCTCATGAACTGATCAGCTTCCACAATCCTCCTCGCTGCTGCCAGAGAAAGCGAGGCGGCCAATTCCGCTGTCGTCTCAGTTAAAACTCCCTGTCAAACATAGCAAGAAAAAGAGATCAAATTCCTAAAAAAGAAATCATCTTTAATATTTCTGTTCATTGACATCAGCTCTGATTCGATACCGGTGTATTTCCTACTGCGACTCCGTGCTTGTTCGCCGCATTCACGTCGACGTTGTTGTAGCCCACGGCCATGTTACTAAAAGCGGTTCCACCTGCTCTGCGCAGAGCAGAAAATAGCACTTCCCCCCAATCTTCGGTGAGCTGTTACAAACATAAACAGTAAACAAAACCATAGAAATCTATGAGATTCTTAAATTCCAGCGCTGGGAATTGGATAAACTTGCCTGGCCGATAACTCCATCGCATCTGTCACCGATGAGAGCGAGGATATCCTCCACAGACAATATGGTCTTCTTTTCGATGCAAATCTGAGGACGAAGAAGTTTAGAGAGAGATGCAAGAGAGGTAAAAGAGATATTTTTAAGGCAAANATAGCACTTCCCCCCAATCTTCGGTGAGCTGTTACAAACATAAACAGTAAACAAAACCATAGAAATCTATGAAATTCTTAAATTCCAGCGCTGGGAATTGGATAGACTTGCCTGGCCGATAACTCCGTCGCATCTGTCACCGATGAGAGCCAGGATATCCTCCACAGACAATATGGTCTTCTTTTCGGTGCAAATCTGAGGACGAAGAAGTCTAGAGAGAGATGGAAGAGATGTAAAAGAGATATTTTAAGGCAAGGAAGAAGTTTTACCTCGACGCGACAATCCTGATCAGTCAAGAGACGGATCCAGCGGGTTCCAGGCATGGGTTTGGTGCTCACAACTCTGTATTTGCCGCTGGGATTCCATACTTCGATCGACATGGGTTTAGCCATTAGAGCTTAGTGAGAGAAGTAGGAGCTCCAAGAAGCGTTTTTTCTGCTTCAGTGAGCTTTGGGTGGTTTATAGAGAGCGATAAGGCGAAGAGGACCTGAAAGGTGAGGACTATTTTTCAAAATTTCGATTTTTAAAANAAGTAGGAGCTCCAAGAAGCGTTTTTTCTGCTTCAGTGAGCTTTGGGTGGTTTATAGAGAGCGATAAGGCGAGAGGACCTGAAAGGTGAGGACTATTTTTCAAAATTTCGATTTTTAAATGAAGATGCATCAATAATGTGAAAAAGATTACGGATAAATGTGGGCCAACTGCCATGTCGACCTCTGGTTCACCGAGGAGCGAAGGGCGTTCCTTAATAGGATAAGGCGGGGATGAAAGTAGGGGGTGAGCACTAGGGCGATCAGAAGAATGCTGAATGAGGTCGAACCGTTTATCATGGGAACAAAATTGTAATATTTTTCTGTCAGAATTTGGTGAGTCATTTTAATTTCTGTGTATTCTGAACTGCATGGATCGTGAGGGATTTTAATAGTCTGTCAACTCACTTCAATCGATCAGCCAAACTTCAAGTTTACATCGATCGAGAGGAACCAAAAGTCGAAATAAAAATAACTAAAATGTTTTTCGCTTCTCTCTTCAAAGCATGACAAAATATGTAATTTTTGTATACTTTTTATCCCTTCATATCTTCTATAAATAGGAGAGTTTTATGATGTAAAAGAGATCCTTTCAGAGGAGGGGGAGGGATCCCAATTGTAACATATCTTTAATGAAATAAAATGAGCTACAGAACCCAGGAACACCCCCATTTTCCCCTGCTCGGGAAGTGTCTCTCTTCTCTCTTCTTCTCTCGCCCTTTCACGCTCCATCTCTCGATCCAACGCTCTTTTCCTTGAGCGCGGTCTACCAGACATTAGATTCAACAATTTCAAAATTATTAAATATGATTTAAAAACTTAAATATGTTTTATGAAATTAAATATATAATTAATCAATTGAATGGAAAATAATTTCACCCAATATTAATAATATAATATCACAACTATAAAAATTTTCGGAGTTGAATTTAAATTAATTCAAGTCAATAAAGATAAGAGAATATTATTTTTTTTAGATTGATGAAAATATTAGCATGTTTAGATAACTAAAACA
Source organism: Phalaenopsis hybrid cultivar (assembly GCA_002079205.1). Classification (NCBI taxonomy): domain Eukaryota; kingdom Viridiplantae; phylum Streptophyta; class Magnoliopsida; order Asparagales; family Orchidaceae; genus Phalaenopsis; species Phalaenopsis hybrid cultivar. The sequence continues at coordinate 63,546 of JXCR01113155.1, read as the reverse complement.
CATTAAAAAAAATAAAAAAATAATAAGTAATATTTATTTTCCAACTTTTCATAAAATAATAATAAATTTTTTTTCTTCGTAATAACATTTTTTTGTACGGGCCGGACAAGTTTGATAGGGTGTAGGAAGGCAAAACTATAGCAAAGCACTGAAGATGCAATGATGACATTTAAATACGCATCACTCAATATTTAGGTATTTAAATATCTTACACTTAATTTTTTATATTTACAATTATAGCTCTTAAATTTTAAATTGCAAAAAAAAAAAAACACTATTACTTCTAAATTTCCCCCAAAAGTAGAATGCACTTTTTCATGAATAGCTTGATGAAACCAAATTGCTTTAAATGTAAAAAAAAAAAATTTAAGTGTTAAATATGTAAATACATAAGAATTCAAAATTTTTTCAGTGCGGCCTCCTAACATAGCTTTACGTGCGGCGCAGAGTATTCTTGAGTTATTTTCAGATTATTTCGGTATTATTTTCAATAATCCCTAAATAACCCAGAAATAAACCGCGGTCTTTATTTTTGGGTTATTTATAAGTTATTTCGGGATTATTGAAAATAACTCAGAAATAACCTGAAAATAATTCAGGAATAACCTACACCGCACGTAGAGCTACGTCAAGTGTTCGGACAAAAAATGCGCGCATAAGACTTAGGTTGAATGTATGTAAATTTTCTATATAATTTTCCAAAAAATAAAATTTTTCTAAACATCTTAAAAATTCTACATAAAATTATCAGAAACTCGATTTAATAGACAATTGATTAAACATTAAAAGATTATTATTCAGTTTTATTTTAAAAAAAATTTGAATGATATATATGTAAACATGAATATTTGGGTGTTGGATATGTAAATACATTAAAATTACACAAATCATGCATCATAATTCATTCATGTAAAAAGGAATGTTTGGTTTCAAATGGATTATGATTTGAATCTGAACTGAACCAAATTGAATGCTAAGAGTGAGAACTAAAATCACACCATGCATTACATGATACCTTGAATTATACTTTGTGAACAATGCATAATGTAAACTTTATGGTCATTTAGGTCAGCAAATCATACAAATTATGATATTATTTTGCCTTCAAGTCAAATTCGCTCAACACAAGATAAACAAATTGCGATCTTCTATTGAGAAAAAGCTTACAATCAAAGAATGGCAGATGGGGATGCCAAACAACTACTTGTATTCCTTAACTATATTATGAATGTCACCACCCACCAAAATGATGTTAAGATTTGAATGATACATAAATACTAGCATAGAGGACTGACTCTTATAACTAAAAAGCCTGATAGAAACATAACACAAATACACAATGATGTTATTTTGATTAAAACTTGTAAATGATGTGAATCAATAAACACTGTGCATATGTTTAATAAATGTCGNATGTGAAAAAGATTACGGATAAATGCGGGCCAACTGCCATGTCGACCTCTGGTTCACCGAGGAGCGAAGGGCATTTCTTAATAGGATAAGGCGGGGATGAAAGTAGGGAGTGAGCACTAGTGCGATCAGAAGAATGCTGAATGAGGTCGAACCGTTTATCATGGGAACAAAATTGTAAGATTTTTGTCAGAATTTGGTCAGTCATTTTAATTTCTGTATATTCAAGAATGGAGTGCATGGATCACGAGGGAATTTAATAGTTTGTTAGCTCACTTCAGTAGGCCAGCCAAACTCTACTATCTTACTTCAGTCGGCCGACAAATATGAACTTGAAAGTTTACATTGATCTCGAGATAGAACCAAAAGTAGAAATAAAAATAACTAAAATGTTTTTCGCTTCTCTCTTCAAAGCATGACAAAATATGTAATTTTTGTATACTTTTTACCCCCTCATATCTCCTATAAATAAGAGAGTTTTATGATGTAAAAGAGATCCTTCCAGAGAAGGGGGAGGGATCTCAATTGTAACATATCTTTAATAAAATAAAATGAGCCACAAAGCCCAGGAGCACTCCATTTTCCCCTGCTCGGAAAGTGTTTCTCCTCTCTTCTTTTCTCGCATTTTCACGCTCCATCTCTCGATCCAACGCTCTATTCTTTGAGGGTGGACTACCACACATGTCAGATTCAACAATTTCAAAACTGTTAAATATGGTTTAAGAACTCAAATATGTTTTATGAAATTAAATATATAATCAATCAATCGAATGGAAAATAATTTCACCCAATATTAATAATATAATATCACAACTATAAAATTTTTAGAGTTGAATTTAAATTAATTCAAGCCAATAAAGATTAGAGAATATTATTTTTTTTTTAGATTGATGAAAATATTAGTATGTTTAGACAACTAAAACACATTAAAAAAATAAAAATAATAATAAGTAATATTTATTTTCCAACTTTTCATAAAATAATAATATTTTTTTTTCTTTGTAATATCTTTTTTTTTTTTGGTACGGGCATGATAAGTAGGAAGGGCTAAACTATAGCAAAGCACTGAAGTTGCAATGATGACATTTAAATACGCATCACACAATATTTAGGTATTTAAATGTCTTACACTTAAATTTTTATATTTACAATTATAGCTCTTAAATTTTAATATTGCAAAAAAGAAATAATTAAAAAAAAAACACTATTACTTCTAAAATTCCCCCAAAAGTAGAATGCACTTTTTCATGCATAGGTTGATGAAACCAAATTCCTTTAAATGTAAAAAAGAAAATTTAAGTGTTAAATATGTAAATACATAAGAATTCAAAATTTTTCTGTGGCCTCCTAACGTAGCTCTACGTGCGGTGTAAGACATTCTTGAATTATTTTCAGGTTATTTCTGGGTTATTTTCAATAATCCCGAAATAACTCACGGTCTTTATTTTTAAGTTATTTATGAGTTATTTCAGGATTATTGAAAATAACTCAAAAATAACTTGAAAATAACTCAGGAATAACCTGCACCGCACGTAGAGGTACGTCGAGTGTCCGGACAGAAAATGCACGCATAAGAATTAGGTTGAATGTATGTAAATTTTCTATTTAATTTTCCAAAAAATAAAATTTTTCTAAACATCTTAAAAATTTTACATAAAATTATCAGAAACTCGATTTAATAGACAATTGATTAATATTAAAAGATTATTATTCAGTTTTATTTTTAAAAAAAATTGAATGATATATATGTAAACATGAATATTTGGGCGTTGGATATGTAAACACATTAAAATTACACAAATCATGCATCATAATTCATTCATGTAAAAAGGAATGTTTGGTTTCAAATGGATTATGATTTGAATCTGAACTGAACCAAATTGAATGCTAAGAGTGAGAACTAAAATCACACCATGCATTACATGATACCTTGAATTATACTTTGTGAACAATGCATAATGTAAACTTTATGGTCATTTAGGTCAGCAAATCATACAAATTATGATATTATTTTGCCTTCAAGTCAAATTCGCTTAACACAAGATTAACAAATTGCGATCTTCTATTCAGAAAAAGCTTACAATCAAAGAATGGCAGATGGGGATGCCAAACAACTACTTGAATTCCCCAACTATATTATGAATGTCACCACCCACCAATGTGTATTTTAGAAAATGATGTTAAGATTTGAATGATACATAAATACTAGCATAGAGGACTGACTCTTATAACTAAAAAGCCTGTGAGAAACATAGCACAATGATGTTATTTGGATTAAAACTTGTAAATGATGCGGATCAATAAACACTGTGCATATGTTTAATAAATGTCAATCCATATTATGTGTAAGGTGATTATGATATGCACATCCTTTAATTGCTAATGACATGCTAGTCTACACAATAACATATATATGTTCGCATGAATCACGAGAAAAGACATAAATGTAGAAGATTGAATTTGAGTGGAGATTCCGAGCCAAATTGATCAAAATGAGCTTTATAACCATCATATTTAGTTTTAAGTATAACAAGAAGCTAATCAATTAAAATACATATTACACTCAAATTAAAATAAATATAATTGAATTGTAGTCAGGATATTTGGAACTAATTGTTTTTTCCTATTAATATGCCTATGGACGAGCNAAGCTTTATAACCATCATATTTAGTTTTAAGTATAACAAAAAGCTAATCAATTAAAATACATATTACACTCAGATTAAAATAAATATAATTGAATTGAAGTCAGGATATTTGGAACTAATTATTTTTTCCTATTAATATGCGTATGAACGAGTGAGCGTAAAAGTACTATAGATGCATATGAGTGTAGCATGAATCTATTACAAACTAAAATGCACACATATCAGACTGTCCCATACAAATGAAAGAGATTGGAATAATCTAACAGCTAGAGATTTCAAATATATATAAGTGCCGTGTTTCCAGGCTTATTGGTTGGCATCCAGGGTATAAGAGCCCTCAAGTGGGGGGTTCGAATTCCCTCTGGCACAGTTGGCCTTAAGGAGGTGATACTCGAATTGTTAAGCATATTAGGGGTGGTTCGAGGCTCATATAATTGCCTCTGGCCATTTCTCATATATATATATAGAGAGAGAGAGAGAGGGTGGCTCAAAACTAGAAAGAAAAGAATCACAAAAAATTACATGAACCAACTCGATCGCAGCAACACTGCAGGAGNTATATATATATATATATATATAGAGAGAGAGAGAGAGAGAGAGAGAGAGAGAGAGAGAGAGTGAGGGTGGCTCAAAACTAGAAAGAAAAGAGTCACAAAAAATTACATGAACCAACTCGATCGCAGCAATAC
>JXCR01113155.1:20806-37959 GCA_002079205.1 Phalaenopsis hybrid cultivar | reverse complement strand
TATATATATATATATGTATTAGATATCTGTGTGTGTATGTGTGTGTGTATGTATGTATGTATTAGATTTTGCTATATTTATTATAAATTTTTTTGCATATATTTAATTCATATCATTTCTTTGTTTAGAGGCTATTTGATAGGCAAATTTAGTAGTGCATTATAAAAGAAATACATGAGTATAAAAAATTCTAACTAAATAGAGAGAATCAAATACAATGTAATTTTTTAGTGTATTTCTAGAATTTACACTTTAGTTTAATTTCAATATATTTTAAATAATTAGATCTAGATGAATTTCAAATGCATTGCTTGTATGAAATGCTGGTCAATGATCTCACATGCCAAGCACTCACCGTTAAGCACTGGAGCCTGATCCATGCCTCCCGATCCTGCTCCGGCACACCCGATCGCGAATCATCTCGATTGCTCCCGCTCCACTGTCGCGATACCTGTTCCCGTCGCTCTCTGGTCCCGATTCGTGAAGAGACGCGCCTCCTTGCTGTTTGCGAAACTGTTCTCGCAAATCGTTCCTGCCTCTCGTCTCCTTTAAGTTGCGAACAGAAGAAAAGAAAGCTTATAAGTCACGGTTGGTGTTCTTCTTCGGGCTTCTTCAGGATAGAAGGAAGGAAAGTGCAAGCAGTAGTTCCTTGCGGTGAAGGAAGAAGAAAGAAGAAGAAGAAGATTGTTCTCCTTTGGCTTCTTCTTGGCGGCTTGTGGTTGAAGAGAAATTGAGTTTATTTCTCTTGTAAGTTTATCTTTTTTGGTGTATATTGGTGTAGAGTTTCTTCGGTGTATCTCAGTGTCGAGAGAGAAGAACAGAGAAAGCAACGAAGTGAGAGATTCCTCTTGTAAGTCGAGGTGATCGACTGATGTAAATTCCTCAAGTAATAAAATCTTCTACAACTCTGTGGACATAGGCAATTTGCCGAACCACGTAAATCTGTGTGTTCTTTTCTAGTGTGAATTTTCTCGTTCTATTTTTTGCTTCAAAGATTGTTCTCCTGTTTGAGTTATATAAATACCATATCAACTGGTATATGTATATATCATATCTCAATAACAACTGGTATCAGCACTTTGTTCAGATTTGAGGAGGACGATGACTGCAGATGAAGTGAAGGTTTCAGGGATCGAGAAATTTAATGACATAGACTTTGGTTACTGGAGGATGCAGATAGAAGACTGCCTCTATGAGAAGAAACTTCATCTTCCGTTATTGGGGAAAAGTTCTGAAAAGATGGATGATGCTGAATGAAATTTAGTGGATCGACAAGTTCTGGGGGTTATTTGATTGACCTTATTAAGGTCCGTTGTACACAACATCGTCAAGGAGAGGACGACTACAGATCTCATAAGAGCATTATCAGATATGTATGAAAAGTCATCGGTGAATAACATGGTGTATTTGATGAAGAAGTTATTCAACTTGAAGATGATGGAATGTGTTTCTGTTGCTCAACACCTGAATGATTTCAATACTATCACAAATCAATTATGTCAGTTGAAATTGATTTTGATGAAGAGATACGTGTGCTGATATTATTGGCATCGTTGTCAAATAGTTGAAAAGCCATGAGGATGACAGTTAGTTGTTCTCCACGTAAATTTAAACTGAAATGTGATGATATTTGTGATTTGATTTTGGCTCATAAGGTGCGCGGGAAAGATTCTAGCGAGATCTCAGGTACGAGTTCGACACTGAATGTTGATTTCAGAGGAAGATGATATGATAAGAACTCATATAAAGGGAGATCAAAATTAAAGTTTGGTCAGCAGACAACCTGCTAGAATTGCGGTAAGGCTGGCCACATAAGAAGAAACTGCAGGAATCTCAAGAAGATAGAGAATTATAACGCAAATGTGGTATCTGAAGAAGTACAAAATGTACTATTGATGACAGTTCATAGTTCTGTTGATGATGGAAATGAAGAGGAAAGTGGGTCTGAGGCACCTATTCCTATTGTTCCACAAATAGATGGTGAAGAACCACCAAGTTATGAATAAATCTTGCAAGATGAAAGTTCGAGCAAGTGAGAGCTGACAGAACTTTTACCAGAGAATAAGTCATTACACAACAAGTGAGTGTACCAGGTGAAAACTAAGCATGATGGCAGTAAGAGGTACAAGGCTAAACTTATTGGAAGAGGCTCTTAGCAGAGACAGAATATTGCTCATATAGTGAGAGTCGTAAGCATAGACAAGAGTAATTCAAGAAATAGCTTGGAGGTGCAAGGCTATTTGGACCCTGCTAATATGTTGCATGAGGGTGTTATTCTTGAGAAACTAAAGTTGTGCACGACTTCAGTTAGTCTTCTGGAGTAAAGACATGGATTTGAGTTGCAGAGGTGGAGAATTCATGGTGAAGGATTCATGTTTGAAGAAAAAGGGCAACATCATCAGTGGAGGATATCAGTTTGTGTAAGAAGACGTTGTAACATGTGTATCAGTCTCCAAGTGGGAGATTGTTAAGCGCTGAAGCTCGATCCATGCATACCGATCCCGCTCTCGCACACTCGATAGTGAATCATCGCGTTTGCTCTCGCTCCACTATCGTGCAACCTATTTCCGCTGCTCCTTGGTCCCGATTCGCGAAGAGACGAGCCTCTCTGTTGTTTGCGAAACTGTTCCCGCGAACCGTTCCTGCCTCCTGTCTCCTTTAAGTTGCGAACAGAAGGGAAAAAAGTTTCTAAGTCACAATTGGTGTTCTTCTTTGGGTTTCCTCAAGATAGAAGGAAGGAAAGTGCAAGCTGTAGTCCCTTGCGGTGAAGGAAGAAGAAAGAAGAAGAAAAAGATTGTTCTCCCTTTGCTTCTTCTTGGTGGCTTATGGCTGAAGAGGAATTGAGTTTATTTCTCTTATAAGTTTATCTTCTTTGATGTATCTCAGTATAGAGTTTCTTCGGTGTATCCCGGTGTAGAGAGAGAAGAAGATAGAGCAATGAAGTGAGAGATTCCTCTTGTAAGTCGAGGTGATCGACTGGTGTAAATTCCTCAAGTAGTAGAATCCTCTACAACTTCGTGGACGTAGGCAATTTGCAGAATCACGTAAATCTGCGTGTTTCGATGTGATGTTGTTTTTTTCTAGAGTGAGTTTTTCTCGTTCTATTTTTCGCTTCGTCGATCNATATGTATGTATGTATTAGATTTTGCTATATTTATTATAAATTTTTTTGCATATATTTAATTCATATCATTTTTTTTTATTTAGAGGCTATTTGATAGGCAAATTTAGTAGTGCATTATAAAAGAAATACATGAGTATAGAAAATTCTAACTAAATTGAGAGAATCAAATACAATGTAATTTTTCAGTGCATTTCTAGAATTTACACTTTAGTTTAATTTCAATATATTTTAAATCATTAGATCTAGATGAATTTCAAATGCATTGCTTGTATGAAATGTTGGTCAATGATCTCACATGCCAAGCACTCATCGTTAAGCACTGGAGCCTGATCTACGCCTCTCGATCCTGCTCCCGCACACCTGATCGCGAATCATTGCGATTGCTCCAGCTCCACTGTCGCGATACCTGTTCCCGCTGTTCCCTGGTCCCAATTCGTGAAGAGACGCGCCTCCCTTGCTGTTTGTGAAACTGTTCTCGCAAATCATTCATGTCTCTCGTCTCCTTTAAGTTGTGAACAGAAGAAAAGAAAAGCCTCTAAGTCACTGTTGGTGTTCTTCTTCGGGCTTCCTCAGGATAGAAGGAAGGAAAGTGCAAGCAGTGGTTCCTTGCGATGAAGGAAGAAGAAAGAAGAAGAAGAAGATTGTTCTCCTTTGGCTTCTTCTTGGTGGCTTGTGGCTGAAGAGAAATTAAGTTTATTTCCCTTGTAAGTTTTTCTTCTTTGGTGTATATTGGTGTAGAGTTTCTTCGTTGTATCTCGGTGTAAAGAGAGAAGAACAGAGAAAGCAACAAAGTGAGAGATTCCTCTTGTAAGTCGAGGTGATTGACTGATGTAAATTTCTCAAGTAGTAAAATCTTCTACAACTCCGTAGACGTAGGCAATTTGCCAAACCACGTAAATCTATGTGTTCTTTTCTAGTGTGAATTTTCTCGTTTTATTTTTCGCTTCAAATAATGTTCTCCTGTTTGATTTATATAAATACCACATCAACTAGTATATGCATATATCATATCACAATAACAACTGGTATCAGAGCTTTGTTCGGATCTGAGGAGGACGATGACTGCAGATGAAGTGAAGGTTTCAAAAATCGAGAAATTTAATGACATAGACTTTGGTTACTGGAGGATGCAGATAGAGGACTGCCTCTATGAGAAGAAACTTCATCTTCCGTTATTGGGGAAAAAAGTTCTGAAAGGATGGATGATGTTGAATGAAATTCATTAGATAAACAAGTTATGGGGGTTATTTGATTGACCTTATCAAGGTCCGTTGTACACAACATCGTCAAGGAGAGGACGACTACAGATCTCATGGGAGCCTTATCAGGTATGTATGAAAAGTCATCGGTGAATAACATGATGTATTTGATGAAGAAGTTATTCAACTTGAAGATGATGAAATGTGTTTCTGTTGCTCAACAACTGAATGATTTTAATACTATCACAAATCAACTATCGTCAGTTGAAATTGATTTTGATGAAGAGATACGTGTGCTGATATTATTGACATCATTGTCAAATAGTTGAGAAGTCACGAGGATGACAATTAGTTTTTCTCCACGTAAATTTAAACTGAAATGTTATGATATTTGTGATTTGATTTTGGCTGATAAGGTGCGCGGGAAAGATTCTGGCGAGATCTCAGGTACAAGTTCGACACTGAATGTTGATTTCAGAGGAAGATGATATGATAGGAACTCATATAAAGGGAGATCAAAATTAAAGTTTGGTCAGCAGACAACTTGCTAGAATTGCGGCAAGGTGGGCCACAAAAGAAGAAACTGCAGGGATCTCAAGAAGATTGAGAATTATAGCGTAAATGTGGTTTCTGAAGAAATACAAGATGCACTATTGATGACAATTCATAGTTTTGTTGATGATGGAAATGAAGAAGAGAGTGGGTATGGGGCACATATTCCTATTGTTCCACAAACATATGGTGAAAACCACAAAGTTATGAATAAATTTTGCAAGATAAAAGTTTGAGCAAGTGAGAGCTGACAGAACTTTTACCAGGGAATAAGTTATTACACAACAAGTGATTGTACCAGGTGAAAACTGAGCATGATGGCAGTAAAAGGTATAAGACTAGACTTTTTGGAAGAGGTTTTCAACAGAGATAAAATATTGCTTATACAGTGGGAGTTGTAAGCATAGACAAGTGTAATTCAAGAAATAGCTTGGAGGTGCAAGGCTATTTGGACCCTGCTGATATGTTGACTGAGGGTGTTATTCTTGAGAAACTGAAGTTGTGCACGGCTTCAGTTAGTCTTCTGGAGTAAAGACAAGGATTTAAGTTGCAGAGGTGGAGAATTCATGGTGAAGGATTCATGTTTGAAGAAAAAATGCGACATCATCAGTGGAGGATATCAGTTTGAGGAAGAAGACGTTGTAACATGTGTATCAGTCTCAAAGTGAAAGATTGTTAAGCGTTGAAGCCCGATCCACGCCTACCGATCCCGCTCTCGCACACTCGATTGTGAATCATCGCGAGTGCTCCCGCTCCACTATCGTGCTACCTGTTCCCGCTGCTCCTTGGTCTCGATTCGCGAAGAGACAAGCCTCTCAGCTGTTTGCAAAACTGTTCCCTCGAACCGTTCCAGCCTCCTGTCTCCTTTAAGTTGCGAACAGAAGAGAAAAAAGTTTCTAAGTTACGGTTGGTGTTCTTCTTGGGTTTCCTCAAGATAGAAGGAAGGAAAGTGCAAGCAGTAGTCCCTTGCGGTGAAGGAAGAAGAAAGAAGAAGAAAAAGATTTCTCTCCCTTTGCTTCTTCTTATTGAGTTATGGCTGAAGAGGAATTGAGTTTATTTCTCTTGTAATTTTATCTTCTTTGATGTATCTTAGTATTGAGTTTCTTCGGTGTATCCCGGTTTAGAGAGAAGAACAGAGAGAGAAGAAGACAGAGCAATGGAGTGAGAGATTCCTCTTGTAAGTCGAGGTGATCGACTGGTGTAAATTCCTCAAGTAGTAAAATCCTCTACAACTCCGTGGACGTAGGCAATTTGCAGAATCACGTAAATCTGCGTGTTCCGATGTGGTGTTGTTCTTTTCTGGAGTGAGTTTTTTTCGTTCTATTTTTCGCTTCGTCGATCGTTCTCCTGTTTGATTTATATATGTACCAATTGGTGTATATTTAGATCTCGCAACAACAACTGATATCAGAGCGTGGTTTCGGATCTGAGGAATAATGATGGTTGCAGATGGACTGAAGGTTTCAGTGATCGAGAAGTTTGATGACACAAATTTTGGTTATTGGAGAATGTAGATAGAGGATTATCTTTATGGGAAGAAACTTCATTTTTCATTATTGGGGAAAAGACCTTAAATGTTGAATGAGGCTGAATGAAATTTGTTGGATCGACAAGTTCTGAGGGTTATTCGACTGACCCTATCGAGGTCCATTGCACTCATCGTCGTCAAAGAAATGACGACTGCAGATCTCATGGCAGCCTTATCAGGTATGTATGAAAGCCATCGACGAATAACAAGGTACACTTGGTGAAGAAGTTATTAAATTTGAAGATGACGGAAGGTGTTTTTGTTGCTCAACACCTTAATGTTTTCAATATTATCACAAATCAATCGTCGTCCGTGGAAATTGATTTTGATAATGAGATATGTGCATTGATCTTGTTAGCTTCATTTTTAGATAGTTGGGAAGCCATGAGGATAACAGTTAGCGGTTCTGCAGATAAATCTAAACTGAAATACGATGATATTCATGATTTGATTTTGGCTGAGGAATTTCGCATGAAAGATTCTGGCGAGGTCTCAGGTTTGAGTTCGACACTGAATGTTGATTTTAGAGGGAGATTTCATGATAGTAACTGAAGTATAGGGAGATCAAAATCAAAGTTTAGTAAGCAGACAATCTGTTGGAATTATGACAAGGCTGGTCACATAAAGAAGAACTGCAGGAATCATAAGAAGAAGGAGAATGATAGCGCAAATATGGTATCTGAAGAATCGCATGATGCACTATTATTCTCAGTTCATAGTTCTGTTGAATACTTTATGTTGGATTCAAGGGCTTTGCATGTTGTAGGAAATCTACTAGAGGCCACAGTGCAGGGCAATAATGGAAGTGAAGAAGAAAGTGGGTATGAGGCACCCATTCCTATTGTTCCACAAACAGATGTTGAAGAACCACATAAATATGAAAAAATCTTGCAAGATTAAAGTTCGAGCAAGTGGGAGCTAATAGAACGTCCACCAGGGAAGAAGACATTACACAACAAGTGGGTGTACCAAGTGAAGACTGTGCTTGATGTCAGTAAGAGGTACAAGTGTTGACTTGTTGAAAAAAAAATTCAACAGAGACAAGATGTTGCCCATGTAGTGGGAGTTGTAAGAAAAAACAAGAGTGACTGAGGAATAGCTTGGAGGTGCAAAGCTATGTGGAGTCTGCTGATATGTTAACTGAGGGTGTTACTCTTGAGAAACTCAAGTTGTGCACAGCTTCAGTTGATCTTCTGGAGTGAAGACAGAGGCCTTGAGTTGCAGAGGCTGCAACACATCCAAAAAAAGGCGGAGTGGAGCGAAATGATCTGTTCAATTGGGGGAGTTTAATTATGTGGGTTGGGGGTGCCGGGGCAACACCCTACAGTTTAACACATGAATAATTTAAGTAATTACATATTGTACTATGAGATTATATATATGTAATGTTTGTAACCTTAGGTGAGTCTTTGACTCTTTGAGACTCCGAGAGCTGAATTCCTAAATTCTGTAACCCTTTTCTGAATATTGAAAAGAATCCCCGCTCTGCTCCCGATGACGTAGACATATTTGCCGAACCTCGTTAAATCTCTTTTTGTTCTTCTGAATTTATGTCAATTACTATTTTTCATCGCCCTAATTACTGAACAAATATATTTTTAAAATATATTATTTATAAAAAAAACAATCAAGCTTATGATCTAGAAAATAACTTCTAATTATTAATAAGCAAATTTCCATAAATTACTTAATAAATTTCATATAAATATACATCTTCAATCATAAAAAATAATCTTTAAACATGAAAAAAAAAACTATACACGGATATTTACTGTTTTTTACACATTTAAATTATTTAAAAATATTTTAAACTAATTTTATATTTTCAACATATTAAATGTACCTAATTTAAAACTAAAATATACATAAAATAGAATAAAATAAAGTATCCAAACGAGCCCTTAGATCAGTTCCACGTGGCTTGATAAAACAAGACAATCGTTCATCAGACCAGATGTAAGGGGAATCAAATATGAGCCCATTAAATAAAGTGGCACATTTCCCGAGTGCAGATCTCACGCTCCCCTGTCCGCCTTCTAGCGGGCATCGCAGGTGAATTCCAGGTTTTTACATCAATGCCCCTGTCGCTTAATAAATATTACATGGTAGGGATCAAAATTTTAAATATGATGGAGCGGTGACACAAATTTAAATTTTTACATTTTAATAATTTAAAAACCTTAAATATAATAAATTTATCACTTCTGTTTAAATATAAAATAAAATTTTTGTGTGTTTAAAATATAAAATTTGAATTTAAGCTTCAAAAATATTATATTTAAAGTTTTTATTGATTGATGTGTAAAAGCCCCTGCAAAATAACGATGGATGAGATGATAGTAATATTTTATCCTAGTTTGAGTCCAATAAATGAAACTCATTGACCTGAAAAAAATAAAATAAAATTATTCATTATATTTTGAAAATTAAAATAAAATAATAATTATGTCCAAATGTGGAGCTATATTAAATAAAAATAAATTACAAAATTTTAAGTCAGTTAATTAAAAAAAGCTCATATTGCCCTAAAAATTGCTGTTTTTCATTTAATTGTTATTTTAAATTAAGTATTAATTCAACAAATAGAAGAGATTGAATATTTGTAATTAAACAACTCTACAATCATGTATTAATCTATAGTTAGTCAATAGCAATTTACATTCGATTATCAAACCTTCTTATTTTCAAATTTAATTTTTAACAGGAGCTAAAAATTGATCCTCTTCTAACTAAAAATTAATTGTCAATCCATATTTTAGTGTGCAAGATTGTTGAATAAACATAATAATTAAATACAAACAATTGAAATCTTAGGATAAGTATTCACCGTTCGATTTGCACATTATAAAAGCAGATGGTTGAAGGGTTGGATTATCAGATCGATACAGTTTAGTGCGGTTCAATGTGAGAAAGGTCTTTTAGACCAACTGGAGTCAGACCTTCTACAGATTCACGATAAGAATGTATGATCATGATCATAAAAATCATACAAAAATATGAAGTTAATTAAAATTATTTCCGTTTGGGGCAGCTTATTTTGTGTGGGGGCGTTTTGAAAATGTACCTGGACCGTTTGGGTAAACTGTATTTTAACAGCTTATGCTTTTTGAAAATGCTGAAAGCAGCGTTTTCACACTGCACTTATCTAGATGTGGTGGTAGTTTTCTGACAGCGATCTGACATTTTCAAAAAAAAAAAAAATACTAATCATCACTGCACCTAACTTATCAACATATTATTTTTAATGAGCCTATCAACAGATTATTTAATAACTTAAGCCCCAAACAGTTAAAGCCCCATTTAATTTTGTATATGTTCCCTATTAGAAAATTGTAATAATTAGTGTTTGTCTTGTGGATTCAAGGGGCTTAAAATCATATTTAAATGCCGACCACGCGGGCCCTCAATCTACCCGCCGGCGCGCTCCCCGCCGTCCGATTAGAGGCCCGCACGTTCGAACTGCTAGTAGAGAACTGGCCTATCATATTCTACCACGTATTCACACTCATACTTTCAATAGACCTGCCAACTGGACTTTAGAAGGTACCGCTTATTTCTGCTCACAGGAGAGTGGGTTGGAGTCTGGGTGGATTGTTTTTTTTTGTAGCTTTGCGGCGAAGCGAGTACTGGATGCGAAAGTTTTTGGCGGACTACTGTGAGAAATTTTAAAAGAAGGGATTCTCCATTTGCCCGCCGATTCCACTGACCAGCACTCAGCGGGCGTTTTCTCGGCTAGGGTTTGGGCTGAGGGTTATCAGCACTCGCTCATTCCTCCGTGAAGGTCGGTCGGGGTACGCTTTGCAATAACTAGGATTATTTACTTCCTGCTGTTCCTTTTCTTCTTCATTAAACCAGGGTTTTAGTTGTTTGTTGTTGTTCTACGATTTTATATATTTTTCTATTGCAGGGTGTGCTGGTGCAAGGCGTGGATGGAAAGCGATTATCATGTGAGTTCAATCTACGATTTTTGGCTTCGTATGGTTTTTTTAATTCTTCATGCGAACGACGAGCATAGAACGATGAAAGTTGGTATTTTCTTTCTTTGATGTTGTTTGTTTGGGTTTTGGTTTGATTGTGGTGATATGTTGCTCTCTTTTGTGTTAATGAAGAAGTAGTGGAAGGAATTTTGAAAAGACGGGTAATTCTGGGAAAATTCGTTCTCTAGGGTTTGGATACGAAACTGCTCGGTTACCTAGGTGTTAGTAGTTTTTTGACTTAGATTAGGACTTTGGTTATAGATTTATGATAGATGTGAGCATTTTCGCTGTACTTCTTATACTTAATACCTCAGCTTATTGCGGGCATTTCCTAGTTACCTCCATCAATTTAATAGCTTCTGATGGTATTAGTTTCAAATTAAACATAGCATCAGTTGTAGTTTATCCTTGATGTGCTGAAATTTTTATGTTGTTCAAATGGTTAACCAATTAGACCTGTTCTTTAGGGTTTAGTAGATGTGTCTTAACCACTATTATTGTATTGAAAAAGCAGAATAAAACACTAACTAGTCATATAAACGTTATAAGTTGGTTATCCTCTGATCAGTGCGTAGTTGTTTAATGGTAGCACATCGCATAATTTACTGCTTTACTGATTAAGGTCGTTTTTGGAACTTATAAATGTTTCAATTCAAGATTTTAGACTCTGGTTCCATGTGTTATGAATTAATTATTCTATAAGAGTTTTAGAAGATGGTGAATGAAGGAAGGTTGGATATTTACTGTCATCGTTTCATGTGCTTTAAAATTAGTGGCCTTTTGACCATAAAGTTTTCGGTTTTCTTCTAGGAAATAGCTGCCAACAAATTACTTTAAAATTTGCTTCTGAATTATACTTTCTAAATCCGAACATGGGTCATTTTCTCGTCTTTGGAGTGATTTATTGTTGCAAAAAAAATTATAAAGTGAAACAATTGTAGGAAAGCTAACCTAAAAAAATTGATTTGTGTTACTTGCTAGAAAACTTGTGATGATAAATAGATAACTTTATGTTTTAGTTTTGCACAAAGATCTCACATGAACAAAAAAAGAAGGAAAAAAAAAGGAGTCATTATAATTTTTTATGTGAAAAAATGCAAAATTCATTTGGCCTATCTTAGATAAAATAATATACTATTATATAGATTTTCTCTATTTTTAAATTGAAGATTGGACTATAAAGTTTGCATCACAAACATGACTTTTTATGTGTAGTGGAAAATGATATGCAGCGAAGATGGAGACAATGGGCAGATAATGGTGATATTGATCAAGTGATGATAGTTTGGTTAATAGTTGGGAAAAAAATGATAGCCTTTTGCTAGAACAAATAAGTTAGCTGTTAAATGAGAGAGGATAACTTTTAGTGATTGGGCAATGGTGGTATGGATATGACTGTTAAGCAACAATGGTTAGACAATATTAGTTGCTAGTTGTGATTGTGGGTGTTGAGTGTTAGATTGAGCTCAAGAATTCTTTAAGAGTTTGTTTGAGATAGGTTTTCCCTTTTTTGTTTTCCAAACTACCGTCGCTTAATCATTTGGCAATTGCTCGCTTGTTGATTTTTTGAAATTTTTTTTGTTGGGAAGCTACTCTTGAGAACCAAATTTATTAGTGTGATAACTGTAAAATATTGTCATCCAACTTTTAAAAAAGAAATATCTGTAATACTCACTATAATTTCAAAAAATGTTAAAATTTTTAAATGTTTCAATCACTTTTATAAAAAGTTTCAACCACATTAAACAGATCATAGATCTCTAAATATAAGTTTGATTATTCATAATTTTTTGAGAGATATTTTGATATTTTTATCCTAAATCTTACAACAGTTTATCAGATGACATGCAAATTTCTTAGATTATAGAGGATTTTATAGCATTATAGCATTTAAGTGGTTTAATTACATTAAATTTGAGAGATTTTAGGCTTGTTGAATTACTCTTGTTGAGATATTTGTTTTGATAGCAATAATCGTACAAAAGCTAGAGATCGTATGTCCTTCAATTGACGTCATAATTTTTTAGCAAAATTTTAGCAAAATCTTAAGTGCTTGATTTGTGCTCTTTTCTTATCGATTCCGATAATTTTGTCTTGTTGAGTTCACCACATTGAGATATTTATTTCAAGTACATGTTTATTGAAATTGATGTTCCCATATTCCTTAATTTAATTTTAGAAATCTTAGTTCAGATAGTGTATCGAGATTCATACTTGATTGGATAACTTTTTTGAAGACATACGTGTGTTTTTTTTCTTCAAATTATGTATATATATATATATGTAAATGTTCCCCAATCTACTTCTTAGGGCAAATTCTCACAAATTAGCCAAAAAATTAACTGCATCTTCTTTGCATGGATTTGACTTAAAAAAATAATTTTGCTATGAATCAAATAGCTTTTTCAGTAGAAACGAAGCTATAATATTTACGTTCAACTTTGCAAAATATATTTTACACATTTATACTTAGTTAAGCCAACCTTTTTTGGCACCCAAAGAAAAAAAGAAGCTAAATAGCAATGTTCTTATGCAGTTATTTAGCAAAATAAGAATTTATTGGCGCTATAATTCCTGGATGATGTTATTGGCACTATATAGGGGGCAAGTATCTGATGCTGTTATCACACCCCAGTATCATTGCCTTTCCTTCTCTCTGAATAATTAATCCTAATGCCCATGTGCTAATTTTTATTTTCTGCTTATAATAGCTTTAGTAACTTTCATTGTTTTGTTTTTCCCTGAGTAGTGGATGCTCTACCTTCCTGCATTGGCACGATGGTTATTTCATTTTCGAATTGACAGTTGCTTTGATAAACGTATTGTCGATGACTGAACACAAAAGAATATAATAGAATATCACTTATTGCGGCTGTTTCCATTTTGTCTTTTCCCCTCGTTTTCAGCTTTTAATAGCTCACATGCCAATAAATTTTAGTGAATTTGCTTCATTGCGTCAAATGTATTTCTCTACATCCTCCATTTTTTTCCCACCTGAGTTTTTTTTTTATTGTTTCTCCAAGGAGATCATTTAATTCGTCACATCATTGCAGAAAATCACCACATTCTTCTGACTATAGCTTCTCCATTGAAGTTCTTAAGTGGCACTAGAGCTTAAGAGAAAAACTGTTACAANGTTTTGGTTTGATTGTGGTGATATGTTGCTCTCTTTTGTGTTAATGAAGAAGTAGTGGAAGGAATTTTGAAAGGACAGGTAATTCTGGGAAAATTGGTTCTCTAGGGTTTGGATACGGAACTGCTCGGTTACCTAGGTGTTAGTAGTTTTTTGGCTTAGATTAGGACTTTGGTTATAGATTTATGATAAATGTGAGCATTTTCGCTGTACTTCTTATATTTAATACATCTGCTTATTGCGGGCATTTCCTAGTTACCTTCATCAATTTAATAGCTTCTGATGGTATTAGTTTCAAATTAAACATGGCATCAGTTGTAGTTTGTCCTTTATGTGTTGAAATTTTTATGTTGTTCAAATGGTTAACCAATTAGACCTGTTCTTTAGGGTTTAGTAGATGTGTCTTAACCACTATTATTGTATTGAAAAAGCAGAATAAAACACTTACCAGTCATATAAACGTTATACGTTGGTTATCCTCTGATCAGTGCGTAGCTGTTTAATGGTAGCACATCACATAATTTACTGCTTTACTGATTACGGTCGTTTTTGGAACTTATAAATGTTTCAATTCAAGATTTTAGACTCTGGTTCCATGTGTTATGAATTAATTATTCTATAAGAATTTTAGAAGATGGTGAATGAAGGAAGGTTGGATATTTACTGTCATCGTTTCGTGTGCTTTAAAATTAGTGGCCTTTTGACCATAAAGTTTTCGGTTGTCTTTTAGGAAATAACTGCCAACAAATTACTTTAAAATTTGCTTCTGAATTATACTTTCTAAATCCGAACATGAGTCATTTTCTCGTCTTTGGAGTGATTTATTGTTGCAAAAAAACTATGAAGTGAAACAATTGTAGGAAAGCTAACCTAAAAAAATTGATTTGTGTTACGTGCTAGAAAACTTGTGATGATAAATAGATAACTTTATGTTTTAGTTTTGCACAAAGATCTCACATGAACAAAAAAAAGAAGGAAAAAATAATACAGGAGTCATTATAATTTTTTATGTGAAAAAAAGCAAAATTCATTTGGCCTGTCTTAGATAAAATAATATACTATTATATAGATTTTCTCTATTTTTAAATTGAAGATTGGACTATAAAATATGCATCACAAACATGACTTTTTATGTGTAGTGGAAAATGATATGTAGCGAAGATGGAGACAATGGGCAGATAATGGTGATATTGATCAAGTGATGATAGTTTGGTGAGTAGTTGGGAAAAAATGATAGCCTTTTGACTAGAACAAATAAGTTAGCTGTTAAATGAGGGAGGATAACTTTTAGTGATTGGGTAATGGTGGTATGGATATGACTGTTAAGCAACAATGGTTAGACAATATTAGTTGCTAGTTGCGATTGCGGGTGTTGAGTGTTAGATTGAGCTCAAGATTTCTTTAAGAGTTTGAGATAGGTTTTCCCTTTTTTGTTTTCCAAACTACCGTCGCTTAATCATTTGGCAATTGCTCGCTTGTTGGTTTTTTGAAATTTTTTTTGTTGGGAAGCTACTCTTGAGAACTAAATTTATTAAAGTGTGATAGCTGTAAAATATTGTCATCCAACTTTAAAAAAAAGAAAATATCTGTAATACTCACTATAAGTTAAAAAAACGTCAAAATTTTCAAAGTTTCAATCACTTTTATAAAAAGTTTCAACCACATTAAACAGGTCATAGATCCTAAATATCTCTAAATTCATTTCAAAGTTTGATTAATATGGAGAGTGAGGGTTATTCATAATTTTTTGAGAGATATTTTGATATTTTTATCCTAAATCTTACAACAATTTATCAGATGACATGCTAATTTCTTCGATTATAGAGGATTTTATAGCATTATAGCATTTAAGTGGTTTAATTACATTAAATTTGAGAGATTTTAGGCTTGTTGAATTTCTCTTGTTGAGATATTTGTTTTGATAGTAATAATCGTACAAAAACTAGAGATCGTTTGTCCTTCAATTGACGTCATAATTTTTTAGCAAAAAATTTAGCAAAATTTTAAGTGCTTGATTTGTGCTCTTTTATTATCGATTCCGATAATTTTGNATTCAAGATTTTAGACTCTGGTTCCATGTGTTATGAATTAATTATTCTATAAGAGTTTTAGAAGATGGTGAAGGAAGGAAGGTTGTATATTTACTGTCATCGTTTCATGTGCTTTAAAATTAGTGGCCTTTTGACCATAAAGTTTTCCGTTTTCTTTTAGGAAATAACTGCCAACAAATTACTTTAAAATTTGCTTCTGAATTATACTTTCTAAATCCGAACATGAGTCATTTTCTCATCTTTGTAGTGATTTATTGTTGCAAAAAAAAATTATAAAGTGAAATAATTGTAGGAAAGCTAACCTAAAACAATTGATTTGTGTTACGTGCTAGAAAACTTGTGATGATAAATAGATAACTTTATGTTTTAGTTTTGCACAAAGATCTCACATGAACAAAAAAAAAGAAGGAAAAAAAAAATGTAGGAGTCATTATAATTTTTTATGTGAAAAAAGCAACATTCATTTGGCCTATCTTAGATAAAATAATATACCATTATATAGATTTTCTCTACTTTTAAATTGAAGATTGGACTATAAAGTATGCATCACAAACATGACTTTTTATGTGTAGTGGAAAATGATATGTAGCGAAGATGGAGACAATGGGCAGATAATGGTGATATTGATCAAGTGATGATAGTTTGGTGAGTAGTTGGGAAAAAATGATAGCCTTTTGACTAGAACAAATAAGTTAGCTGTTAAATGAGGGAGGATAACTTTTAGTGATTGGGCAATGGTGGTATGGATATGACTGTTAAGCGACAATGGTTAGACAATATTAGTTGTTAGTTGTGATTGCGGGTGTTGATTGTTAGATTGAGCTTAAGAATTCTTTAAGAGTTTGTTTGAGATAGGCTTTCTCTTTTTTGTTTTCCAAACTACCGTCGCTTAATCATTTGGCAATTGCTCGCTTGTTGGTTTTTTGAATTTTTTTTGTTGGGAAGCTACTCTTGAGAACCAAATTTATTAAAGTGTGATAACTGTAAAATATTGTCATCCAACTTTTAAAAAAAGAAAATATTTGTAATACTCACTATAATTTCAAAAAATGTTAAATTTTTCAAATGTTTCGATTACTTTTATAAAAAGTTTCAACCACATTAAACAGATCATAGATCTCTAAATATCTCTAAATTCATATCAAAGTTTGATTAATATGGAGAGTGAGGGTTACTCATAATTTTTTGAGAAATATTTTGATATTTTTATCTTAAATCTTGCAACAGTTTATCAGATGACACGCTAATTCTTAGATTATAGAGGATTTTATAGCATTATAGCATTTAAGTGGTTTAATTAAATTAAATTTGAGAGATTTTAGGCTTGTTGAATTTCTCTTTTCGAGATATTTGTTTTGATAGTAATAATCGTACAAAAACTAGAGATCGTTTGTCCTTCAATTGACGTCATAATTTTTTAGCAAAATTTTAGCAAAAATTTTAAGTGCTTGATTTGTGCCCTTTTATTATCGATTCCAATAACTTTGTGTCTTGTTGAGTTCACTACATTGAGATATTTATTTCAAGTACATGTTTATTGAAATTGATGTTCACATATTCCTTAATTTAATTTTAGAAATCTTAGTTTA
>JXCR01113155.1:0-11135 GCA_002079205.1 Phalaenopsis hybrid cultivar | reverse complement strand
AAAAATTTAAAAAAAAAAAAAAAAAAAAAAGATTTAAATTAATAAATATGGCCACATAAACCAATTCAAACTCAGCTTAAATAGTTCGGACATAGGCTCACCAAACCATTACTAGGATAATATGATTAAACAATGTGAAATTAGAGAAAATTTATTCTATCCGGAATCTAGTGAGGATGCACAACATGGCAAGTGGACCCCACCCCTCTAAAAAAACTCATCCAACTAGTGTATTACGGTGGGACCAACTTGTCAGGTAACAACTGCTCACTGGATTCCGGGCACAAATTTGCATCCGATGTCCCCATGAAATGAGCGCTCATAACCAGAAGCCTTATGCTGAATTTAGCAAAAATGTGCCTCTAATCTCTTAGTTCTTGCTTTCTTTCTTTCTCGAGATTTTTGGGTATCAATTTCTTAAACTTCGATTTTATTTAATGAATACTTTCTCGAATTGCTTTTAATGGACCTTGATAGCTTCATAAAGAGTAATATATAATTTTACTCTATGAATTAAGCACTGTGTGAGGAAATTACCACCCTAATTAACAAGGAGCAGGAAGATTTAACCACCAAAAGAACTCTAAGAATGACACTCTCAGGATCCACCTTTGGGATTGGAATAGCTTCAAAAGAGAGCAATTTGAAAAATCAACTTTTACAAATTTTACATTAGAATTAATGATCAAATATAATATAATTTCAACTAAATTCATTTGGGATGAATTGTAATTAATCAACAAGAGTGTACTCTTATGGGAGATTTGCACACATATCACACCATTTTTATGTATTTATATATCCAATGCCCAAAGTTTGCTATTTTTATTTGTAACAACTTGGTGCATAAATCTATGCATCGAAAAAATGTTTATTTTGCTTTAAAAATGGTCCTGATGGGTGATGTTAAGAGATTTGAGCGGTGTGTCTGTAAATACGAATGTTTGAGTGCTGGAAATGTAAATTCTAAATATATAAGAAATGTGGATTGTGGGGGTGTCCATGTAAACTTCCGTTTTTATGTCTAAACTCATAACGTTAGCTCTACATGCATACTCCAATAATATGTCGTTAGCTGTGCTACATTGTGGTGTTAGAAAATTCATGTTTCAACTTTATACACAAATTTCAAAAAAAAAGTACATACTAACCAAGATNGGGGGGTGGGGGGCACTGTTTTTATTAGATCCAGCAATGGAACTACAGGAGTCGTTCGCAATTATGACCATATTATTTCCAGAGCATGGGTAGTATGTCGAGAAAGCTTTCGCGCATTCTTCATGTGGTCCGTAGCATCTGAATCAATGATCCATGGACTAAAAGAGGTAAAAGAAGCTAGTTTCATAGGAGTAGTACTTTGACGGACGTGGGAGGCCGATGGGCCAGCAGAGACCTAATTGGATCCAAGTACCTTGACCAATTGCTTTATCTGACTTTTTAGATTGTCAGAGGATTTTGGAATGTTCTGGGTAGGAGTCGACTAAACCGTGGTAGACTCTGATGTCGTAGTGAGACCTTTTGCAATAGAAGTTTTGGCCGAAAGTTTATGTGTTGGTTTTTCATGGAGATTTCAACGCTTGTCACGAGTATGGTTGGGGTTATGACAGTAATCACAAGTAGGGTAACCTACCTGAGGTGGTATGGAAGAGGGTTGAGCGCTATTAAAGACCAAGGCGGACAATTTAGTTGAAGGATTGAAAGTGCCGATCAAAACAAGTCTTAGGCTTCCTTCATAGCGAATCTCGATGAAAGCAGCGCGAGCAGAAGAAAGAGGATCCTGATCATGAATACGGCCCCGGACTTCGTTAAGGTCTTTGTTGAGATATGTCAGGAATTGAAACATATGATTCTTTTCTACAATCATCTGTAAGAGAGAGAAATCAACTGGAGACTCCCAAATGTAGTTATAATACAAGTCGCATTCCATCCATAGTGCCACTGGATCATTATAGTACCGTGTTAATGTTTTTTATCCCAATTTTGTCTCTCGAATCTTCTTAGTCAATTCATAGAGTTGGTCAGAGTTCTCTACGTTCGACTCAGTATCACGGACTGCAGTCGAGAAGGCACTAGTGGAAGGAAGGAACATATATGAACTACAAATTGATGTTTCCATGGAGTTGATCAGCCATGACATGACCATAGAGTTCTCCACTTCCCAAGCTCTATATATAAGCCGGGTTAGTCTTTGGAGGTTCATGGATCATACCTGTGAGGTGATTGAATTTTCTGCTTCATTTGATGAACCAGAACACCGCTTGAAGACATTGGAGAAAGTTGTTGTCGTTCAATTATGAGTTGTGATCAAGAAGTTCATGTTGGTTTATATTCCCCTAGTCTGCAGGGGAATGAAAGTTGGAGTTGATCCTTCGATGGAATCAAGGGCTCTTTCTGAAATTGGTTCAGTGCTGGAGGAGTCCGCCATGATTCCAACTGAGCCAAGGAGATGTAGTTGGGATTCCAAGACATTATCAGGTTCCGATAGGTCACCGACATCGGATAAAGTTGTAGGTAACAACAAGAAAGTTGTAGGAAGAAAGTTCAAGGCAGCCGGAAGAAGCTTGAAGGGAAGCCGTAGGGTGGACCGGCAAGGACAACCGGCGATATTCTCCACCACAGGGAAGCCAGGAAGGACTTGCAGAGGTAGACAGTCTTGTTGTAAGGAAGACAAGCCGCATGGAGGACCTACATTTGCAGGCGGTTGACGAGGAGGTTAGCAACTAGGCGACCTTGTAGGAAAGGGCAACGACAGCCGCAGGGGAGGCCGACGGCTGCAGAGGTGGCACTGATACCATGTTGAATTTTTGAAGAGAGTAGTTTGAATTTTATTGATAGAAAGGGTGGTCTATACATCCAATTATAAGGGCACTCACAAGGAAAGTAGTAAAAACAAAATAAAGAGAAATAAGAAATAAAATAAAAACAAAACATAGAGAAATAGGAAAGGAATAATACATGAATTAATACAAATCCCAGCATTTAATGCAAATCTCTGCATAATTCTAATAGTTTTTGAAGGTTTTTCTGTTTTAGAAATGTCAAGGTAAAAGATATCACCAAACTTATCGTCAAGATGTTAGTTTTCCTCCTTAAGATGAGTTTGAGTGAAGAAGCTATGGATTTTATGAAAAGTGATATTTATTGATGTGAAGAATATTTTTGTGGGTGGATGATAGCACTTGTATTATTGTTATATGTCAATATGTGATGAACATGCACTTGTGATATCTTGTGTCAAATTTGCCTCAATGTTGTTTATGAATATGAACATACATAACTTATCCAAAAATTTTTGGAGGGATTTTTGAGAAGTTGTTTGCAGGAAAGAATAATATCAAATTTATTGAACCTTTGGAATTAGTTATTCTCGAGGGTATTCTGTTGATTAAATAGTTAGCTATTTGATCGACTTCTTC
This sequence comes from Phalaenopsis hybrid cultivar, assembly GCA_002079205.1. Classification (NCBI taxonomy): domain Eukaryota; kingdom Viridiplantae; phylum Streptophyta; class Magnoliopsida; order Asparagales; family Orchidaceae; genus Phalaenopsis; species Phalaenopsis hybrid cultivar. The sequence goes on along the minus strand of JXCR01113155.1, from coordinate 7,719 downwards.
AATATTATATTAATGTTTGATTTTGCAGGATAAGTGTTCTAGGTACCTCTAAAATATGATAATATTTTTTTTCTGCCAATCCATTTGTTGGAGTGTCAAAGCTTGATGATTGGGTGATACTGCCGTCTTCGAAAGAATTGTGCTAACATGATTAAAATAATCATTAGCAGAATACAACAACAAGAAAGCCTTAATCCCACTACGTGGGGTCGGCTACATGAATCCTTTTTCTCCATTGCGTCTTATATACTGTCATATTTTCATTTGGTTCTAGTAAATTAAGATCTTTTTTAATACAATAAGCCCAAGTCTTCCTAGGTCCATTCTGACTTTCTTAACACAAGTCGAATCTAAAACATCTACTCTCCTAATCGGATCATCAGATGGTCGGCGTTAAATCATTAGCATAATGAGTTAAAAAAAATAATTTTAGAGTTAAATTATTATTATTTTTTATCATGGCAATGAATATATGAAATATAGCGGACCCATTTAGGGGATAAAGAATTGTCGTTGGCTATGAACATATGAAATATAGTGCTAACATTAGAATTTTTGTTTAATTAAATATACTCATATCATTTTATTGTAGTTGTTAATAAATGTAATAAAACCAATGACTCCACAGATACTGGAGATTTTGGAGGGTCCCCAAATATCACAATTAATTAGTAAAAAATGATTAAAAGATCAAGAGTTACTTTCAAGAAAGAAAACACGATGATTTTAACAATTTTACAAGTTTCACAATGAAAGTATTCAATATTTATATTTATAAAAAATGAAAGAAACACTAAGATTTGTAAAAGGATGATATTTTAATCTATAATGATGGGTTCAGATGTTGTCGGTAGAATGAGAGATGGAGTATGATAGTTGACCTCGATCTTCAAGAAGGTATAACTTATCTTTTTCTCTTGCTTGCCGAATCATCTTCCATGTAATGAAATCTTGAAAAACACAATAATCAATAAAAAAATATGTTTTTTCAGTCATGGTCTTTGGTAAATTTGTAAATAGGTAAAATGTTAATTGTACGTGTGTGATATGTAATACATGAATGAGAGTTAAATTGAGAGAAACTAAGATGTCTCTTAGTCTTGCAATATTTTTTAAAGATCTATCCGCAATTTTTATTTTTCCATTGCTAGGATATAAATTTGTAAGTTTGAAATATATTGACAAGTTGTTGGTGGCCCTTGAATCTATGATTCATAAAAGGAAAGAATTATTAGAGGCACTAAAAATATAAGAATTAGAAATCATATCATTTTGAGAAAGAGAGCTAGATCTCGATAGTTTTTTTAAGAAATTGAGAAAATTTTTTAATTTGCCAATTTTTTTTTGAATCATGGCTTGTCCTTTTTTATTGCTACCTTTACTTCCTACATGGCCTTAGGGTTTACCATGAAGTTTCCAGTATTTGTCTTTGATGTGTTTTCCTTTTACAGTATTTGCATTGGAGATTTCTTTTGAAAGAAGGATGATGTCTTTCTTTTGGAGAAGGTTTTGTGACAGAAAGTCCCTTACCTTAGGATTTAGAAGTTATCTTAACAGATAGCTCGAGGGCTGGACTATTTATCATCACTGTCTTTCTTCCTTCTTCTGCTCGTACAAGAGAGAATGCATCATTCAGAGAAGGGAGAATTTTTCTGCTTAAGACATGAATTCAAATTTAATCAAATTCTTTGTTAAGTCCGACTAAAAAATTAAAAAATTTTCTTTTGCCCTACGAATTTTGTGGATAGCCACATCCTCACAACATGATATCTTTAGTTCTTGAGAATAGCCTAACTAACCAATAAATCTTCATGCTGTTCAAATATTCAGTGAAAGGAAGGTTATCTTGTTTGATAGCGACGAGCTTTGTCTTGATTTCATAGATGAGTGCAACATCTTTCATCTTTGAGTAAGTTTGTTTAACTGCATCTCAAATTTTTTTTTGAGATGGGGAGAAACATAAAAGGTCTACTGATCTTAGATATCATGATATTCTACAGCCACGTCATGATCATGAAATCAGTTTCTTCTCAAAGAAAAAATTTTGTCTTGGGCTCCAAAGGTAGATCTAGAAGGCACTGGATCTTTTCCTTTTATTGTAGAAAGGTTTTAACACTATGGGAACATTTAAGGTAATTTTTTCCATTCAACTGATTAAATGTTTGAAATATATGTTCTCATTTTGTCTGATTTTCATCATTACTCATGGTCGATTCCTTTGAAGGAAAGTCAAATTACCCAAACATAATGAATAGAAGGAGAATTTGACAAAATGTATAATTTTGTAATTGAAAACTATAAACTAAGAGAATAAGAATAGGGTTTAGAGAGAACACCCTAACCTCACTCTGATGCTATGTAGAAAATAGAACAATGGAAAAAAATCTCAAGAGTTTTCACTTTTCTTTGTACAAGGGCAGAGATATATATGCACATCTCTCATAGACATTATAAAGCATAACTAAAATAAAAAATGGAAGAAAAAATAAGTAGGGGCGACAATATTTAGGAATACACACGTATTACAATCCGAGGGTCATAGAAAGATATATCTAACTATATAGAGCCTTGATTTGTGCAGGGGTGTAAACGAGCCAAGCTTGAGCGAGCTAAGATTTTGTTTGTGTGCGGCTCCTTTGTATTAGCTCGTGTTTGAATTAGGCTTGCAAGAAATTTGTTCGTGTTCGGCTTGATGTTGATCGTTTTGTTCAAATTGGCTTGTGTTTGGCTTTAATTTGTGAAGCATTAACAAAATTAATTAGAATTTGCAAGGTGCAGGTTCAAAACCTGCACCATTCTTTCGTGATAGACGACACCTCACTCCTCAAACACATGAGCTGTAGTGATTTAATTTTATATGTAAATATCTAAAACATATTATTATATGAATAATATATATAATTTTTTTATTTCAATCTAAAACGAGACAAACACGATCAAACTGAGGGTTGTTCGTGTTCAACTCGTTTATAATTGTAGCTTAAAAATTTTGTTCGTGCTCAACTTGCTTACTTACGATCGAATCGAACACGAGTTACTTAACGTGTCAAACACAAGCTTTTATCGAACAACAAATTTTTTTTGACATTCCTAGATCCGCTTGCCTTAAGTTCTTTGCTATCTAAGAGTCATAAATAAAAGATTTGACAATACAAAGTTTTGATTCATTTGCCTACAGTGCTTTGCTATGATTTGAATAGAAAATCAACAAATTTTAATTTTTATTAAACATGTGAGCTTCACAAAATTTTAAAAATAAGACGAAGTTAATTATGCTTATTTTGATGGAAAATTAACAATGCATTCATCTTTAAAGAAATATGTTTAAACCATTAGCATCCTTACTATAATTAGGATAAATTAGAACTAGTTAACAACTCAAACTAAAAAAAATTAATAAAAAAGATTTAACAAAATTTTCAAATTCATTTCATATCCAAACCGTGCAAATTCGATTAAAAATGAATTTAATCATGCTATTACTTTGCTTTGCTCGGTTAATTAACTGCCCTAGATGTTAACAATAAGTGAGTACAGAGCTATTTGATCATAGTCCTTGCACTCATATGCGTTATTCACATTCAAATCCGTAATAATGTTATGAATGGAGTAAGATCTCATTCTCTTACAATCATTCATTCAATTTGATCATCCAAAACATGCAAAATTCGTAGCAATATTGTGATATTTTCATATGTATTTAGACATCATAACTATTGCTGTCACTAAGATCAAGTGTATTGTATGGACTATACAAACATTAGTCAAACATGACTAATAACTTGCTTTTTTGCCTTCTTAATTTATTGATGCACCATATCTCTGTGTAAGTTGCCCCATCAAAATCTTATATCCTCTCTCTGTGGGATGGTAGCTATCCCAGAACACATATTTTGATGCGTCTTCACAGACGAAGGTGGTCAAGCTATTGCAAGTTTGTGTGACCTCGAAAGTTCCTGTGCCACAGCAGCCTCTCTTGGATTCCACAAATCCTTAGGTTTGGATGACCAAGTTAATAATAAAAAAAGGAATTAGATACTTTTGGTACATTAGCAAAATTATGATTCTTGTTTTAGTTGATATATAATTACCATATTTAGAAGGGTGTAGGATCATATCAAGCAAAGGGGTATACATATCGATGTAGCGTATCCTCGATTTAGGTAGAGTTCTGTTAAGCCTCTGTGCTTCGTTCGATAACTTTGAATTGAATGACATTGCGGCATGGTTGTATGTTGGATCGCATATTCTTTCAATTCCTCCTGCTAGAGTTCTTTGTGATGGCAAACAGCCTATAGGAGGAATGTTCGCAACACTGATTCTTCTTGCCCCTAAATGGTACAGTTTCTGTTAAGAATAAGAGCAAATGGTAAATTAATTTTGTTTTTTGTAAATAATATTGTTTATACTGTATGCTGTTTGAAATAAAATAAACTCATTGTTATTCTCCTGGGAATGCATATATCAATGAATCTGACTCTGATACCTGAAGGAAAGTTGAAGCTGATTGAACAGTAAAGTTGATGTAGGAGGGGAGATCGTACTCAAATCTCCTAAATGGCGTGGGAAAGTAAGTGTTTGCAAGATCGTCCGTCCCCGTGACGATAAAATATATTGACTTTTTAATGATGTATGCTGCCCTCTTTTCTCCTACAATGGCTTTCACCTTTTCCTTGTACTCCTTGAACAAGTTTAGCTGTCCGTCCATCGAAATTGCCGACTGATGATGAAATATGTTTTGAGTTAAGAAAATTTGCTAGATTTTTTATGTGTATAAAAGGTTTTCTTGGACTTTCTTTGATATTTCAGCAAAAAATTATATGAAAGATACCACTAGCTGAGATGTGAGAGGATCAAATCCACAGCCACCAGATGCAAAGCTTACTCCAGTTATAAGATCATAGGCTGACAGCTCTGACCCCAGATATGCAGGTACATATTCTTTTATTCCTAACTGAGAAGCTGAAATGAAATCATTGTGAACAAACATATCAATATTTATTTTACATACATACCACCTAATTCCTATGTATTTACATATCCAACATATAAACTTTACTTTCTTACATTTATACTGCCAAAATCTTTCATATCATATAAAAGATACCACTACTTTAAACTTTAAAAGGTAAAATACAAATTTTCAAGCATAAGGTGGCATATATGTAAAAATTGAAGCTTTGATGATAGATATATAACTAAATAGTAATTAAATTGTATGTATGTAGATCTNGTCATAATTTATGACATAAGTTATGAGTTATGAAAATTAATAACTTAAGTTATCAAAAATAAATCTCATAATGTATTAAAATAAATGTGAGTCATAAATAAAAATATAACATGTGGATGTTATTTCAGGGTTATTGAAGAGTAACCGCGAAGATTATTTTAAGGTTATTGAAGATGAACACATAATTTCTACTTCAATAATCAAAAAATAACCTCTGCGATTCTATTCAGGGTCATTGAAGTGAAATCACAAAGATTATTTCTAGATTATTTCTGAATTATTTTTGCGTTATTGAGAGAAATCATATATTTCAATTCAATAATATCGAAATAATCTAACAATAACCTATAATATTTATGGGTCATTAATTGAATTTTGCGGAAGACTTTAATAATTTTTAATGGCCCCATACAGACACATGACGATATATTCATGCAGTTCACAGTTGCAGCGACGTTAGGAGTTGAGAGTGCGGACAGAAAACATTTCCCCCGGCAAGGTGGTGGGTGCCCTGAAGCACGATGTTCCTGATTCTCTTCTTTCTTCTCGTTCTTCCTCGTGTTTTCAGAACTACGTGGCTCTGTTTTCTAATCAGAAGGTAAGACGCCTATTGTTTAGAAAGGTGTTAGGGTTCTTGTTCTTTTTTTCGATCCGTGCTTACCTTAATTATTGACACAGGAATCTCTTCTATTTTCTCTGGGGATTTAATAAAAACATTTTATATTACCTGTGAACATTATTTCTTTCATTTTCATCAATGGAAATCTGCGAGCTTGCTCCTTTTTTTGTTCCCCCAATTGTTGTAATTCAATGTAATTTTTAGATGTTGTACATGATGTATGGTTGGGCTTGGTGTAACATCCACAGTTTACAATTTTGAGTAAGAAACCTAGCACATTACCCTTAAATATCTATTTATTAATATGATATTCTAATATATATATATATTGAAGTGTATTTTTAAATGGCTTTGATCTTTGGAGACTTGTACAAAACATTGCCTAAGAACAGCGATGATATCCCTTGAGTTGCTATAAATCAAATTTGAGCTTAGGATGTTTGATCAAATATTTTTGGATTCATTATTTGTCCAATTTACAAATCCTCTTTACTCATCATAGAGTATTATGTACTTTATTTTATGAATATATGTTTTTTATTATTATGAGCATTATATGTATGAAAACAAGAGGTTGCTTTTTCAACTCGAGTTCCTTAAGAAATTGCATGCATTGATGTTGTGGATTTCTTTTTTTTGATTTAGTTGATGTCAGTTTTGCTGACTGTTTTCAATAGTTTTATGAAGAAAAATTCTCTAAAATTTTGAAATTAAAAGAAAACTTTTTGGTAAAGTATAGTTGTTGTATGGAACAAATAAGTTTTAAGAAGACAATGAGCATTTAACTCTAGTAGTTTACTCTCTTCGATAGGAGTTAAGATGTCTTATTAAGTTATTATTTTTTAGTTTGTTCATTGTGTTATTGAAAATAAATTTGAGAGTAAGTTCCTTGTCCAATGCACTTTTTATTTATTTATTTTGGAACCCCAATAGTTAATGCTACCTCATCAGTAATAAATTTTCGAAGATGGCTATTAATTTCAAATGCTTGGTGTTCAACATTCCAACATGTTGGAAGGCTAAAGATACTCGATGCATTATGTGTTATGTGTGCGATTCTTATAAAATGAAATATATTCACATTTTACAAATGTTCGAACTCTTATCAAGAGAGAAAATTCAATAATTTCATCATATATGCTCTAAACGTCAATGTTTAACATCAAAATTTGAGCATTTGGATATTCACTTAAAATTGCATAAACAATAATAAATTCATCATTGATAGTTTAAACGTATATACATTATTTGATCTCAATTATTTTATGCAATAATATTTGTGTGCAGCTGTGTATAACATATAAAATCTATTTTTAAAATTTATACTGTTGTATACATTTATTTTGTATAGTCAATTTAAGCAATTTTGCAAGATAGCATATCTAAATAGGTATCTGTAGCACATAAAGTGCATCCTATGACTGCTAAAAATATATGCACATGATACGACTAAGAACCGAAACAACAAAAAAACGATGAATAAATTGCAATAAAGATGTAGATAAGCTCAAATGAGGGCCGATACTAATACTAATGAAAGTAAACAAGGTACAATGTTGATTGAATGTTTGGAAGGTAGATCGTCTCTCTATAAACCCTAGACACCGCTAGAAAAGCAAAGAAAACTACAACAAAAAAACATAAAATAAACCGTAGACAATTAGCTCTCCAAAATACTCTCTTAAAATTATTCAAACTTTTTCCCTAAAACTGCTCCTTTTGCATGTGATTACTGACTGCATGGGGCCCATTCAAGCACTGAAATTGCCCTCGGCCCCTCACAGACTTTCCACCTCAGTTGGCTGGGCCGACTGGTTTGGCCAGTGCAATCTCCACACCAGTCCTCCTTAGAATGACGGTTCAATTT
>JXCR01113142.1:3917-34156 GCA_002079205.1 Phalaenopsis hybrid cultivar | reverse complement strand
GGGGGGGGGGGGGCAACTCTAGAGTGGCTAGGGGAAGGCGTTGAAGAGAGCCCTCTTCAATCCAATCCAAATCTTCTTTTATAATTTTTCAAGAGGTGCCCTGATGTGTCTTCAAAATGTGTCCAGATTTAATGAATCTTCCAGGACTTGCCTCCTTTCAAAAGCCAATTGAATGTATTTTTATGTCCATTAACTATTTCCTATGTTTTCACCAAGAGTTTTTTCAAACACCTCTTCAAAAATTCATCTAAATTCATTTAATCATCAAGTAACTACTTCTGATGCTTAAGCGCAAGGTACTTGACGCTTAATGTTGACCTCATTTTTGGTTGAGGTTTAGTTTTTTCCTCTTTAGTACCTAAGGTATATCCATAGGATTTTTCTATTGACTATCCTTAGAAAACTAGAAAAGGCACCCTCACCACTAGAAATTCCAAACTCTTCTCTACTTAACTTGAAGTTCCACATGTTGGTCTCAACCTTTAAATACTTAGTAGGTGGGGTCACTATGGGGGAAACTCAAGATGAGTCACCCTTAGGACTGCTGGACCTTAAGGTTGACCTTGGGTGTTGGTCTGGAGCTGAGGCACTCACTGCACTTATCTGCACCCACAATCACTCACAACTCTGAGTCAAATTTCTAGCCTAGGTCCCTTGATCTTTTGGGATACTCATGTAGATGGTCCCCTAAACCTATTAGCCCTAAAGCTATGGTTTAGCTAAAACCAGTACAGGAACCCAAAATGGGGTTTCCTTTGGTCCATAGCTTATTGGTGATGATTGGTACCTCAACTCTACAAAAATACCCATCTTAAATGGGGTTTCCATTGGTCCATGGCTTATTGGTGATGGTTGGTACCTCAACTCTACCAAAAAATGGGGTTTCCTTTGGTCCATGGCTTATTGGTGATGATTGGTACCTCAACTCTACCAAAATAGCCCTAAACCTACTAGCCCTAGGGTTATGGTTTGGCTAAGACCACTATGTAGAGGACCCAAAATGGTTTCCATTGGTCCATGGCTTGTTGGTGATGGTTGGTACCTCAAATCTACCAAAATACCCAACTTGGCCTTTTACCCCTAAAACACACCCAAATTACCAAAATACCCCTCCATAGCCCAAAATCCCAAAAATTTCAAAAAATCCAAGAAAATCTCAATAAATCTAAAATATTCTAAATTCCATTTCTCTCAACTACCACATGACCCAATTTTTCCAATTTGACCATCTTTAACCAAAATCCCCAAATTTGCCTGAAGACCCAAATTTCCCCAAATCCAACTCAAATGTCCATCAATTGGGTCTCAATTGACCCCAAATCCAATCCTAAACTCAAATTCACGACCCAAATTTCCCCAAATCCAACTCAAATGTCCATCAATTTGATCTCAATTGACCCAAATTTCATCATAAACTCAAATTAACTTTTTATATGACCAAACTAAACCAAATTCAAGCCTAATTGGCCCATGATTTGCATCCAATTTTGAGTGAGGTTAAAACCCCAAATTTGGCCACATAACCTAATCTNTTCGGAGCTCCCACGTTCCCCTCACCTGAGGGCTAACATCTACACTTCAGTACCCAAACGATATGATCGAATTAGGGATTTTAGTCTGTCACTCTAAAATCTCCAATTCTACGCCTGAGAATATTCTTTCCCTATTTATTTGCACCCAACTTCCAAGGGCTTTGACCTCCCTAAATCTTGGATGTAATCTTCACTTTAGTTGTAAAACTCAACATATTTTAACAAATTAATTAGCCAGATTGAAAGTAAATTAAGATCGAAGTGAAAAGATCATCACAATTTCTTAAACATTTTTATGACTTCACCAATTCAAATCACCATTTCACAAATCTAGAGACAAGGAGAAAGACAGAGAAAACTACTCAGATCTCATAGGGAAAACACAACAAAACTTGAAATTCATATATATAATCAAAGTCATACAAACTACAACAAGTAAATAACTTATCTCTATTTTTTCCCCAAGAACACTCCCTGAAGTTCCTCTGAATCTCTTCTTTTCTTTAAAGCACATAGAATTCTTCTTTGAAGCAACAAGGAGAAAGAAATTTCTCACTTTCCCTCCACTCTTACAATCTCTCGAAGAATTCCTCACAATATTGAAACCTTTCTAATCTCTAGGAACTCTCTCTAGCTCTTCCTTCTTCCTTAGATTCTCTCCCCCCTTTCCAGGCTCTCTAATTTTTAGCCAAAATAGTCTTTTAAATTTGTGGATGAGCTTTCCCTAGAGTTACCTAAGCATACCTTCAAAATTTTCCTTATCCAAAGCTTGAGTAGGCATAACCGTCGAGCTCGCCGTCGGCGGCCTCGAGGGTGCCGTCGGCAGACTTCTGAAGAATTTTGTTTTGTAGCATCAGGAAAAACTCGTCGTCGGCGGGGTCGAGGGCGTCGTCGACGGGGTCGAGGGCGCCGTCGGCGACCTAGTTTAAATTTCCACTTTTTGGTCATTTTCACTCCAAATTTGCTTCTTTATGCATCTTTTTGCTCTAATGACCCTAATTCATCATTCCTGCAACAAAACATCAAAAATACATTTCTTTAAATTGCAATATCATCATAAACAGTACAAAATATGTATGAAAATCTCAACATATTTTTGTTGGGTCACCTACTGACTGAGGAGTGTAGTGTCATTTTGTAGAAGAAGTTGTCCCAATAGATGAAGGACCCACATAATTTCACCATCACATGTACCATAGGAGATAAATTTTTGGGGAGGGCCCTTTATGCATAAGACTAATTATAAACCTCATGAAACTGCCTATTTTTAAGAGACTTGAGTTTGGAAAGGCCCAAGCAACTAATCTTACCCTGTATAAAGCTGACAAATCCTTGGCCTACTTGATGGTAATTATTAAGGATGTGATGTTTAAAGTGGATGACTTCATATTCCCTATAGAATGTGAGGAATTGGACATGGAGGAGGATGAGGAGATATCTGAGATAGTTGTTTGACCATTTTTAGCCATTGTAGGGCAATGATCGATGTTCAAGAGAGAAAATTGACCATGAAAGTTAATAATCATAAGTCTAATTTTAATATTTTAAATTCAATGTAATTTCCCTAAGATTCATGTGATGAACATTATCATATGATTGATGTAGTGGACAGGTTAGTGTCCATCACAATGTAATTTCTCTTGACCTACTTCATGCATTTGTTATTTGCCCCCCAATTGATTCTCAATATTTCTAATTGTAGCTCCTTAACTTTGTAACATATTTCTCATTTTTAATACCACTTCTTCTATAGATATTTTTTTCTCCTTGAATTTTGGATTACTATTAAAACCTGGAGGATAAGTAGGTTGTCAATTATTATTACCTTGGTTGTTCCAGTTTCTCGATGGGTTCCCCAATTGCTGATTATTACCACCCGAAGTATTATTCCAGTTAAAGTTAGGATGGTTCTTCCAACCTGAGTTATAATAGTTTAAATATGGGTTATTCTGCTTATTTGTTATGGCGTTCAAAGTTCCTATNTTTCTAGTTAAAGTTAGGATGGTTCTTCCAACCTGGGTTATAATAGTTTGAATATGGGTTATTCTGCTTATTTTCTATGGCATTCAAGGTCTCTAATGATGCTTAAGAATCTACCATTTGGCCTAATGAATTCTCTTCAATCATTGAAATTGGTTGAGAAAAATTCATTCCAAATTCTTCTAACTTCCTTGAAATTGTAGCAAATTGATTTGCTACCATTGCAAAAGCATCAAATTCATGAATATTGGCTACTTTCTTAGGATTTACCCTCTTAGAAGGCCATAAAAAATTATTAGTAGTCATCTCTTCAATTAAAGCATAAGCGTCATGAAATGATTTTGACATCAATGAACCACCAGCAGTGGCATCGATGATAGATCTAAGAGATTCAGCTAATCTATTGTAAGAAATTTAAATTATTAACCAATTTGGTATAGCATGATGTTGACAGTTTCTCAGTAGTTCTTTAAATCATTCTCATGTTTCATAAATAGATTCCCCTTCAAACTGATAAAAAGATGTAATATCATTTCTAAACTTCACAGTTTTTTATGCTAGAAAATATTTAGCAAAGAATTTTTACGCTAAATCACCCTAAGTTCTGAATGATCCAGGTGCTAACGAATGTAACCATATCTTAGCCTTATCCTTCAATGAGAAAAGAAAAAGTCTAAGTTTTATAGCATCATCTGATACAACATCATATTTAAATCTAGCACACAATTCTAGAAAATTGGCAAGATGTAAATTTGAAACTTCAGTTGGTGTTCTCCCAAACTGATTATTTGATACCACTTGGATAATAACAGGCTTAAGTTCAAATGCATTAGCAACTAGAATAGGTTTTTGAATATTACAATGAAGTTCATCTACTGTAGGGTTTTCATAATCTCTTAAAGGTCTAAACTTTTGATTGCATTCAGCATGTTAATTATTTTGGTTTGTCCTTTCTTGAAATTGTTGGTATTTTCTGTATTTTTGATCTTTTGATTTTTCTAATGGTTCTTTCTAATTCAAAATAGTAGGGCACTAGTCCTTAAGAACCTGAACTACCCATACATTACTAAACATAAAATAAAATCACACAAATAAGAACTTATATAAAAACAACACTATAATATTCCTATAATAAATATAAGAGTTTAAATAAGACTTTATAAAAATAGAATTTTGCTTTCTAAAAATTTCTTCAAAAAATTTTATTCTCCCCAACAACGGCGCCAAAAACTTGATCCCGATTTGATATGACAGTACGATGCATGCAGTTATAATCTTAACTTTTTCGTACTTATATTTCTTACTTTGCAACCACTACAAAAAAACTTGACTTTGAAGAAAAAAATGATGTAATTATTATATTTAAATATAGGATATCACGCAAGTATACATCGTTATCAAGTAATATAGAACTCTTTGATTAAGCCCCGAATATTGAACCCACAGGGAGAAATACTATATGCAACTAAATTAGAAGAGATTAGATAAAAAATTCTACTTTGCAAAATATTCTTACTGAAACTATAGATGTTATAATAGGAATGAAAGTTTGATCTTTTTTGTTAATTTTTTTATAATTGAAAGTAAAGTAAACAACTAACTAAATTTAACTAGATATTTGTAAGATGAAAGCAATATAAATAAAATATCTTTTTCCTTATCATAAAGCAGTAACAAGTATAGAAATTCTATTATGGAAGTATTCAAATTGAGTTGTGTCAAAAGAAGCAGTGGTATTCTTTATCCTTACTAGAGATACTATAAAGAATATTGGCTAGTTTAAATTTTGAATAATCTTGAAGATGGGCTTGATAGGAAAGATACTAGCTCTCACTCTAGAGTTCCCTCTTCTCCCTCCACCTAGAGCTAACATCTTGTATCAAAACCTAAAACTAAAAACCAAATTAGAGGCTTTATCCCGTCACTATAAATTTCTCTAATTCTAAAACCTTCAAAGTTTATTTCCTTATTTATTTGCACTCAATCATATGAATTACATTCTCATCCATACAATCTCATGTGATTATTACCATTGGTTGACTGAGATAATACCATCTTGGATCTTACATGTTCTCACAATAAATATTAACATCTTATTTGGCAAAGTCAAGAAGTAAATGAATTACAAAGTTTAAAATTATCACAAATTATTCCAACATTAAAGATTAATACTTCGCACAACTTCCATGCAATACTTAATCACTTATTATTTTATAGAAAAAGAGAAAGAAAACTACTCAAAATTCATGGAGAAAACACAACCACACTTAAGTTTGAAAGTAGAAATCATGCAAACAAACAAGAAATCTAAATTAAAACCAAATGTAGTCACAAAGATAAAAACTTAATTCAAATCCTTTCTACCAAACTCTTGAAGTTCCTTCGAATCTCTTCTCTTCCTTTCTCTTACAATACTCTCTACTCACACACTACAACTCTTCTATTCTTCATCTCTAAAAAAGTATCCTAATTAATCTAAGAGAGAGATGCATCGGCTGTGTCAAGAGGGGGCGGCGACTCTAGAGTGGCTAGTGGGAGGCATAGAGAGAGCCCTCTTCAATCCAATCCAAGTCTTCTTTTATAAATTTTCAAATGGTGCCCTGATGTCTCTCCAAAATGTGTCCACATTCAATGAATCTTCCAAGACTTGCCTCCTTTCAAAAGCCAACTGAATGTATTTTTATGTCTAGTAGCTATTTCCCATGTTTTCACCAAGTGTTATTTTAAACACCTCTTCAAATATTTATTCAAATTCATTGAATCATCAAGTAACTACTTATGACGCTTAAGCGCGAGGTACTTGACACTTAGGCACAACCTTCTCGATTTTACTGGCGCTTAATCGCCAGTTTTGGGTGCTTAGGTGTCATGGTTCTTTTGCACACCTTCTTCATTTTTTGTCCAAATTTGATCCTTTTTCACTTCATTCACTATTTTTCATCCATTTGATTGTACCTGAAAGAAAAACACACAAATACCTTCCGTTAAAGTGCAATATCTCAAAAATAGGTATAAAAATGTGTACATAAAGTCTATATATTTTAGGTGTATCACCTAACCACAGGTTTAGGGACTTAACTTTGGATTAGCTGATGTTCTTTATGCACATGAGAGAGGGTAAAAAATAGATATGTTCCTATTTGACACAATCCATTAATTATATTTAAAACTATTAGATTCTTGCATAGATTATAAACTCATTGNTTCCAGGCTATTTGTGTGATTGTTTCACACGAATATAAGCCCTAACTAATAAAATTAGCACGATGAAACACTCAAATTTTTCTCCTCTAAATTTAAACCAAACATTAGGATAGCTTGGGAAGTCACTGAGGTTCTCCGCTTGGATCCATGACATCCCCTAGTTCTTCCTCCTTTGATCTCTACTACAAAATGTTCCAAACTTGAACCAATCCCCTTTCACACCTCTACGTCTGATTTCATTGAAAAGTCCTACCCTTTTAAAATCCTTGAAGATAATATTTCTTGATTTTTATCGAGAGTCTTCTTAGATGACTTTGGTCATTTAAGATAAAATTAACTATAGAGGCTTTCCCTTATAGGAAGCATGTCCTAACCCATCTTAATATAAATCATATTTAATTTTTTATATTGAATAGGAGAACTTGTCGGCAAAGATAAAGGTTTCGCAGATCAAATGGATATCATATATTCTTTAGTTTATTTGATCGAGCCTCATCCTCAAGTCTTGTGTTTATCCTTTGGGATAGATACAGAGTTTGAGGTACAATGCTCTTTCATTTAAACTATGAAAAATATGAGATCAGTTTGATTTCATATTTTTCTAAAACTAAATATATATGTAAATTAAAACGTCCTTCCAAAGCAGGCGATGGGATTTCGAAAGCTTCTTACGGGCAACTCCCCATAAACCCCTGAAATAGCGCCGACACTTAAACACAACCTTCTTGGTTTTACTGACACTTAAGCGCCAATTCTGGGTGCTTAGGTGTCACAGTTCTTTTGCACACCTTCTTCATTTTCTGTTCAAATTTGATCCTTTTTCACTCCTTCACCAATTTTCACCCATTTGATTTTACTTGAAAAAAAACACACAAATACCTTCCATTAAAGTGCAATATCTCAAAAATAGGTATAAAAATGTGTACATAAAGTTTATATATTTTATGTGTATCACCTAACCATAGGTTTAGGGACTTAACTATGGATTAGCCGATGTTCTTTATGCACTCGAGAGAGGGTAAGGAATAGATATGTTCATATTTGACACAATAAATTAATTATATTTAAAACTATTAGATTCTTGCAAAGATTATAAACTCATTACAAGGGGAATGATGTTATACAATTTGAACTCTTCTATACATCATTAATTTAGAATTGCTTATTGGTAACTTTACATTTTAGCCATTTTATATTGTCTTGCATTTGTATTCTAAATTTGCTTAGTGTACTTAGCATTTATTTTAAATTCTGTAGGATCATANTTTTAGCCATTTTATATTGTCTTGCATTTGTATTCTAAATTTGCTTAGTGTACTTAGCATTTATTTTAAATTTTGTAGGATCATATAATACAAAAAAAGTTTTCATCATCTCCTAAATAAGTTAACTGTAGTTTAAAGAGGATTTTACTAAAGCAAACCTATAAGAGTTTTGTCTATCTCTGTGGAATCAACACTTAGGACTCCATTAGAGCCCTATATTACTTAAAATGACACATGTACATGTGTAACTCCCGTAGTGTGTGAACCATTCTATCAACTTTACATAATTTTTAATTTTGCACACTAGCCGCTTAATATGAATTGGGTCAAGGTTTTGACCATCTTTCAAATTAAATAATCGTGTAATTACGAGNTAGTTTAAAGAGGATTTTACTAAAGTAAACCTATAAGAGTTTTGTCTATCCCTGTAGGATCGACACTTAGGAATCCATTAGAGCCCTATATTACTTAAAATGACACATATACTTGTGTAGTTCCCCTAGTGTGTGAACCATTCTATCAACTTTACATAATTTTTAATTTTGCACACTAGCCGCTTAATATGAATTTGGTCAAGCTTTTGGCCATCTTTCAAAACTTAAATAATTATGTAATCGGGTCAATAGACATCTCATGATTCGGTTGAAGAAAGAAGAGGATTATACTATGTTTTTTGCATGAAAGGTTTAAATAGAAAAAGCTAACTTGAAGATTCTTAAATGGTCTATTGATTTCAATCTTAAAGAGGACC
The DNA here is from genome assembly GCA_002079205.1 of Phalaenopsis hybrid cultivar. NCBI lineage: Eukaryota > Viridiplantae > Streptophyta > Magnoliopsida > Asparagales > Orchidaceae > Phalaenopsis > Phalaenopsis hybrid cultivar. The sequence continues at coordinate 25,424 of JXCR01113142.1, read as the reverse complement.
TCTTATTATTCCCATATGGATATGATTTCCATATTTGAAACATCATCTTTTCATTATGAATTTTTTATATTCTTTGGGGACTATTTTTAGCTCTCCCATGAAGATTTATTATGCAACTCTTAATTGTTCAAGACCTTTTGTGGTATGGGCTATGGTTGAAATAGATGTGACTCTACCATTTTGTGACTATGTATGGATTGGTGACTTGGAGTTCCGGTTATTGGCAGTGTAGAAATGGATTATGTTCCTCTATATTGTAGTAAATGTTGAATTTTTTGTCACTTCTTGGCCAATTATTTTACTATTCACCATGATTTGAAGGGGTTTAATAGAAACTAAGAGGGAAAAAATATTTTATTCTAAAGAATAATGATAAACTGTTAAAATTAGGAAAGGAATATTTCAATGGAAACATGAATGCTCAAAATTATTTTATTTGTGGAAAAGGTTAAGCAAGCATAAGGGATGGTGGGCTGGTTTAAATGCTGGGAAAGATAGTCGCTAAAGTGATTAATCAGGTTGAAAATGATCTTAATAAAATCTATTGATATAGGGAGAGTGTTGTTTTGGAAAGAAATGTTGCTGAAAATTGTATTACCGAGGTAGATGTGGGGTTGAATAAAAATATTAACATGGGGATGGAGGATATGGGCACTGGTTCTGTGGAGCTGGGTAATAATAGAAGCTTTGACTTATATAATGCGATAAATGTGGATAAAGGTGTGGTTCTTACTAGTGCTGGGTTGGAGGAGGATTGTGTGATTCATAAATCTTCTAGAAAAAGAAAAATTAATGGAATTAGAGAACTTAATTATGTTAATCTTAAGGCTGCACATGGTTAAAGTTTTGGAGAAATTTCTAAAAATAAATTTTAACTCTACTCCTAGAAATGCTAGAAGGAATAAAAGTGTTTATGAAGTTTAATTTTCTTATTTGGAATATTTGAGGTGTTGCTAAGGTGGATGCTTCTAATAGACTTAAGAATTTGATTCATTCTCATAAATTAAACTATTACAGTATTCTTGAGCCTCTTTTTATTATTCATAATAATGAAAATTACAAGAGGATTGGAAATTTTAATTTACATGCAAATGTGAATAACAAGATTTGGTTTTAGTGAATCATATACAGTTTTTACATATTAAAGTGTATTTTGATGATTATTTCTTTCCTTTAACTATTATTTATGTTGGTTATGTGATACACAAAAAATATATGCTTTTTAGACCCAAATTTTATACCTATTTTTGATGATATTGAACTTTAAGGGAAGGTATTTTGATGTTTTCTTGCAAGTTGTTGATTTTTAGGGCTTAAAGTAAAAAGAAAGCAAAAAAGATGAAATTTGGAGTCATAATGACGTTTTTTTAAGAAATGCTCAGCATCGGCAGTGCCGAGGGCAGCGTCGACGATGTAGAATAAATTAACGCGGAGATTTTTTACTCAGCGGCAACGGCCAGAGCCGACAACGCCAAAGGCGGTGCGGACCCCGTTTCTAGAAGGTTCAATGTATTTGGATGACTTTATGAAGAGTTTTTGGAGGCACCTTTTAGAGAACCAACCTTGGGCCTATTTGGGGCCGAATTTCAACAGAAAATGTGCTCCTCTACTTTCATTTTTTGCACCACATCATTCCATTCCACTTTCATATTGGAGTAAATTAGTGATTTTGTTTTCATAGTTTAGAGTTTTTATGATGAGATTTAGTGTGAAACTTTCTGTAAGAGTGTTGGAGAAGGAGAAAAGAGAGAGATATCTTATTCTTGCATTTCTAAGGAAAGACTACAAAGGATTTGCTTTGAGAAAGAGTTTTTAGATAAGTATTATTTGTTTATTAGTGTTGTATGAACTTTCTTTCATATATGAAATTTGTGTTTTGTTATTTATTTCTCATGAATTCTGAGTAGTTCCATCTATCTATCTCCATACTCTGAGATATGGTGAAATGAAGAGATAATATGAATGTGCCAATATTAAATTATAAAATAAGTTGTGGTGATTTTTTAACTCCGAACTTAATTTACTTTTTGATCTAACCAATTGAATTGTTAAAATGTGTTGTGAAAAATATGATCCGAGAAATGGAGTATGAGTTGTACAACAGAGTATGAAATTAAATGCAAATAAATAGGAAAATATTCTTTGTTGGGTGTAGAATTAGAGAACCTTTAGGATGACAGACTAAAATAATCAATTTAGTCTTAGTGTTTAAAAAACCTTCAGGTGAAGGGAAGTGGGAGCTCTGAAGTGGGAGCCGGTATCCTCCTAGCCTAGCCACAGATTTAGGGACTAAACATTGAGATTAACCAATGATTTTCTATGCACTGTATCAGGGTAAAAAATTAAAATTGCTCATATTTGGCACAATACATATTTTGAACATTTATCTCATCTCATTTTATCATATCCTCATTGTAGTGGGAAAGATGTATTTTTTTATAAGAATCTCAGCTACATAAACATAGTTAATGGATTAGTATTTATTGTTTTAAAATTTGCATATTTGATTTGATAATAGTTTAGAAATTTAATTTTGATTGCATCTCAATAATTGAAATTAGTGATAGTGATTTCAATTGAGTTTCTGTGAATTTCCTAGCAAATTTGTCATTTCTAATTTAAACCTTCCCCATAGAATCAATATTTGGGGCTTAAATAGAAAGTCCATTATTACTTGATAATGATACTTATACTTACGTAGAATTTGAATATTAATTGATTATATTTAATTAAATTTTACACAATCTATCGCAACAAAAAAGTCGGATCAAGTTTTTGGCGCCGTTGTGTGGGGAAGGTAATGGTTGAATTAAATAGTTTTGATAAATTAGGAAATTTAGAGATAATATATATATCATAAAAAATTATTATTATTATTAAAAAAATTTAAAAAAAAAATTAAAAAATCAAAAATCCAAAAAGAAATATTTTTATTAGAGTGTTTTACTTTGCTTGCTTTATTTGTTTATGAGAAATATTGGATCTAAAGGTTTAATACCTTACGATTCAGAATTAGAACGTACTATTAGAAAAACNGATGATATGAAATTTAGCGGTTGTCACGAGTTCTCCAACCTTCATAAGTAATGTAATTGATCTGAGGGCTCTCTCTCTTTTGGTTGAATCCTCTTAACATCATCTTTTTGGTCGTATGCTCTTGAGCTTCAATATCAAAATAAGCCAATGTTCGTAGGCTCGTCAAGTTAAGAGATGCTCCATGATCCACCAAAACTCTGGATAACACAAATATGTCGATGTTGACGGAGATATAGAGTGGACGGTTGTGGTCGGCGGTACCGAGCAACATGTCTTCATCTGTGAAGGTTACCCTAGGCTGTTCTTTCAACGAACAAACTTCATCTGAGGATGTGCTGGTCAACTAAGCTAAGCAAATTTTTCGGTCAAACAAAGCTGTAACCAGAGACTCTCTCATCTTCTTTGACAGGATCAGAGTGTCGTAGATGCTTAGTCAGGCCGACAACTTCCTAAGATGAGCTAGCACGTTGTAGTCTACTTTGTATGCTTGTCTGATTTTATCTTGATCATGTGGTTCTTCCACTAGTGGAGGTGGGGATATCTCTTCTCAAGTCATCATATGTTTTCATTTGTCTGTTGGAGCTGTTCTTGGTGGTAATACTTTTTCGCTCCTTAAGTTAACTGCTGTGATTTCTTCTTCTTGAAATATCATTGTTAAATTTTTTGGTGTCTTTTCCTCTTCGTCATAAAAATCTAAGTTGATGGCAAGCAGTGTACCGAGATGCTCGAGAGTTGGCTCCTTGTTATCGGAGCTTTTGTAAGCGGTATTATTGATGTTTTTTTGGACTTCAAAATGAGTTCATCAGACTCGAGTACGATTTGAGGAACATTTGGGAAATCAAGATCAAAGCTAGATCAGTCATAACCAGTTACGTTATCACCATAAATAGTTAAAACGTTGCCGAAATCACAATCATTATATTCATAAGACCCTAGAGGGACAAAAAGATAATCATACAAAGTCAGGGGTTTGAGGATTTTCTTCCCCATATTCGAGACAACCAATCTAATAGAGGCAGCCCCTATCCTAGCCCACGTGCAATCAATCTTTGCAGTGATGCTTTTCTTCTTCTTGTTTTTTATTTCTGAAGATAAGGGATCTCCTGGCAAAATCTTCATCTCGGGCTCGGTATGTTGCGAACTCTGAATAGAGGCTTATTTTGATGAAGACTGGATCTTGTTATGTATTTTCTTGGATGATATGCTCCAGACCTCATTCCATACTTCTTTAGTATTCGTAGAAGCTTGTTTTGATGAATCCTGTATGTGATTAAGGACCCTTTTGAGTTCATCCCAAGTTGTACTCCATCCATCTGTTCCAGTATACAGATTGATTAGGGAGATTGGCTCGGACGATATCATGTTTATGGAACCTTTTTCAGGTTCTTTTAAATATTCTTTTGGGATTGTTATGTTCTCTTCCTTGAGGTTTCTCTCGAGCCAGTCTTTAAAGACGAAGCACTTTTAAATAGTGTGCCCAAGCAATCGGTGGTATGAGAAATAATTTGGTTCATTCTTCTTATCCACCTCCTCGGGATTCTTCGGATCTGGTAGTTTGAACTCTGACCTCTTCATTAGACTCCTGAATATTTTAGGTACAGCTTCATCCTTGAAGGAATACACAAGTTTCTATTGCTCCAACAGGGATATTCTTTTATCCCCTGTTCGAGGTGCTCCTTCTTGAGACAGGCGCTGGTTGGATTGATTATTCTATTTATGAGAGGATTGGTGATGTTCTTCTGCATATATCTTTATCAGTTACTTTCCTTTGTCAACGATCGCCACTACTCAGAATTTCTTTTCGAACACTTTGGCCACCTTAGCCTTTTCATGTGGCTTCATGTACTTAATCTTCTCTTAAAGACTGTTGGCTTTACTGAGTAGCTTCTCGAAGGATTTGGTGGTGAGCCCTTAAACATGAAAGCTACTGGCCCATGAATGCCCTTGAGCAAAATTTCTATCGCTTGATGTTTTTGCAGCTGAGGTTTACATTTCATGCTAAGGTTTCTCCAACTTAAAATATAATCTACCAAAGTTTCGCTAGACTTTTGCTTTTCCATCACGATCTCTCCGATAGACACATAGTGATGTGCCCCAACAAATCTTTTCATAAACAGTTGTTCTAATTCAGAAAATTTTTTGACTGACCCATTGGGCAAGTCAACGTACCAGTTGAAAGCAATTTTTGAGAAGCTGCTGACAAACTGCTGGCAAAGTAAAGCTTCATTATTTCTCGTGTTGCCACAGATGACTCAAAAATGTACTATATGCTTTCTGGGATTTCCAAGCTCGTCTAGCATTTTAAAGTTTCAGGCCAGAAAACCCTTGGGAAAAGGCACGACATCGAACTCTTCAAGGTAAGGTCAACACTTCAAAATTGATGCACCGCCCTTAGATTGGGCTAAGGCGTCCCACACTTGTTCAACCATTTGTTTGAACTCTTTTTCTGGCATAACACTTGGTGAAGAGTGTTTCTTTGGTTGCTCATCTTTGTTTGCTGAAGTAGCCTCTCTTCTTTCATCTATAATGTGTATGATTTCTGGCTGATTAATTTCTGGAGAAGCCAATTGCGGTGCTTGTGATTGCCTCTGAATAGTGGCCATGGCAATCATGGCTACAGTCATCTCTTCTATTCTTTTCTCTAGTAGACTAACCTGCTAATCCCTTAGAATGATAAACCTACATAGTTCATCTATGACATTCTCTTTGGTGTGAGGTTGAGCCTCGCACGCAGACGTGGTTGCTCTGGTTTCGATCACGTGGACATCCACGAAATCCTTCTCTAGGTAATCATTGTAATTAAAATTTTCATTGTCGCTATTAACGGAAACTCCATGTTCTCTAGCTAACTCAAAAATTTCAATCCTGGGTTTTTCAACTTTTTACTCAATTATCAATTCCTTAATCGCTTTACGATCTGGAGGACTCTGATGGACATCCTCTAATTGTTCCTCCATCTCGCTTGTTATTATCACGACGATGTTAGATATCTCAGATCCTGGTTTCATTTCCTATCCTACTGCCTCACTGGGCTGCATCGGTGCAGCGACCTTGGGTACCCATACCTTTTTCTTTTTCGACGATAATGTCTCAGGACGGAGTGTCTTAGTAGAAACATCAGTATGTCGAGGGCAAGTATGCCCCCCGTGGTGTAGACTGGCTACAGTGTCAGGTAATCGTCTTGCCTTTGCATTTGGTATTGTAGGAGTATCTTCATAACTGGTGATGGGTAAGATCTTCAGGCCCAGTCTCGACTTAACCGGTCGACGGACTGTGGTCCTGGTGGAAGTATAATTGGTAGTAATTATTGCGATATGAATTCTATTCCCTGAACGGAACCAAACGGGGATGCAAGTAGGTGGCACTCCTGCTATCTTGTGGGACTGTCTGGCGGACTTGATGCCCTTCAAAATTTCCCTCTTCATGCGAGGAGAAATTGCATCTCCCACTCATTTAAGTAACTTGCTAACTGAACATCCTCCTTTGGTAGCTAGCCTTTTGAAAAAAGCACTAACTTGAGTGATAGTAGTTAACTTTTTCCTCTCCTCACTGTCTCCATGAAGTGATGGTAATGCGACAGCGATCCTTCAGATACTCTCATATCCATCGGTATCTGTCAGAGGATGGAATCTACTTCCTCGCAGGAGTGGACAAATTTTTGGTAACACTTTTTCAACTTAATGAGGCTCCTTCTCAATGGGTGTCTTCTCAAAAGCCTGAACTTTGATGGCCCTTTAAACTTTTTTGTTACGGCTCCTCCTTTGAGTTCAGGTCAGCGGTATAGTCCTCAAACTTGATCCGATTTCAAACACTGGTGGTGGGATAGTTAATCCCTCACTCAGATCCTCAATAATTATTACTTCTTTCTCATTAGTAGTAACGAGGCTAGTAGGTTTGGCGGGTACCGCGATGGTAGTAGTTTTAGACTTCTTGCAGGTGGGGAAGTCTTGAAGACTGTTATAGTTGAATTCTGCATACAGTTCTTGTATTTCTGGAGTGGAGATCTTCATTACCACGAACGGGGTTTTCTCGACGATGACCTTCAGGACTTCAAATCCAGCTTCGAACTTGATGGTAGGAGTGACGTTACAAGCGCTACGGTCCGTTGGCAGATTGCAGAAAAAGGTCAGCATAGGTTAAGCCATTGCAGCAGGCTTGAAAATAGAAAGTTTTAGGGTTAGCTATATGGCCAAAAACCTTGTAATTTTTAGTGCAAGCACTGAAAGTAGAGGTTGATCTGTAGACTAGGCAGGTCTTAATTTATGGGTATTTTAAAATATTATTTAAGAAAAAGTGTAAAATTTTAATATAAGAAAATTTCAAAGTGCGCGCAATACAACACGATTTGGTTTAATTTACGGAATAACAAATCAAATTTGGAAGGGAGATGTGAAGTATTTTAGGACTAAGTACGGGACCAATTTAGTGTCACAAAAAATGCCCAGGTGGAACTAGTCCACCGACACACCTATTGGGGGTCCAACCCCATAAGAGAATTTAAGGAGTCCTAAATGACCTTCTGAACCCCTCTGTTTAAAGATTTTTGAACAACTAGTCCAGATGTCCGAGGAGTTAGCTATACTTTCCAAAGATAGAAATGGGTAAAGTATGCCAACAAAGGAAGGGTAATTTGGTCCAAGAGAGACATGGACACATTATTGATGTGTGAAGATAATATTGTTTGATTTATATGGAGAGAAAAGCTTGTCCCCAGCGGAGTCTCCAGAAGCTGTCGGCACTATTTTCGGTTAGAGTTGACCGTAAGTAGTTGTCGGTCAGCGGAATCGAAATCTCGTTGCCCGCTTCGGAAAGACATTTTAATTTACACATATAGTTAGTTTTATAAAATTATGAAATCAAGCTGACCCCATATTTTTCATAGTTTAAATGAAAGATCACGCTACCTCAAATACTGTACCTATCCCGAAGGACGAACATAAGACTTGAGGATGAGGCTCGATCAAATAAAATAAAAAAGTATGACATCCATCTGGTTTGTGAAACCTTTGTATATGCTGACAAGGTCCCCTATTTAATATAAAGGATTAAATAGGGTTTATTTTAAGACTGGGTTCGGACAAGCTTCCTATAAGGGCAAGCCCCTATAGTTAATTACATCTTAAATTACCAAAGTCACCTCAGACATGCTTCCTATAAGGGCAAGCCCTTATAGTTAATTACATCTTAAATGACCAAAGTCTCCTAAGAAGACTCTCGATAAGAATCAAGAAATATTATCATCAAGGAATATCAAAGGGTAGGACTCTTCAATGAGATCAGACCTAGAGGTGTGAAAGGAGATTAGTTCAAATTTGGAACATTTTGTTATAGAATCTAAAGAAGGAAGAATTAGGGGATGTCATGGATCCAGAGGAGAGCCTTGGTAACTTCCCAAGCTATCCTAATTTTTGGCTTCAGTTTTGAGGAGAAATATTTAAGGTGTTTCATTCTGTCAATTTTATTAGTTAGGGTTTACATTCGTGTGAAACAATCACACAAATAGCCTAGAAGATGTGAGGATTTAGGTCGTGACAAACGACAACCTCGAAATCCTAGGACAAGTTAGGGATATATTGTATAGCAGGGCTATACAAAGGCCTAAAGATAAGGTGAGGATTTACGTTGCATAAGAAAAACCTCGAAGTCCTATGGGTTTGTTGTTTAAGTAAGGTGAGGATTTAAGTTGCATAAGCAAGCGACCTCAAAGTCCTATGGCTTTGTTGTTTAAGTCTAGGATTTATGTTGCATAAGCAAGCAAACTCGAAGTCCTATGGCTTTGTTGTTTAAGTCTAAGGAATACGTTGCATAAGCAAGCAACCTTGAAGTCCTATGACTTAGTTGTTTAAGTCTAAGGAAGGAGACTGGTGAAGATAGGTTTTGCTGTTGAAGATGGTCGTGCTGCCCACCAAGCTAGCTCCAAGCTGCTTGCCACAATGGAAGACAGGTTTTGCTGTTGAAGATGGTCGTGCTGCCCACCAAGCTAGCTCCAAGCTCTTGCCTGAAGAAAGGTTTTGCTGTTGAAGATGGCCGTGCTGCCCACCATGCTAGCTCCAAGCTCCTCGCGGAAGACAGGTTTTGCTGTTGAAGATGGCCGTCTGCCCCACCATGCTAGCTCCAAGTCCTCACCGAAGACAGGTTTTGCTGTTGAAGATGGTCGTGCTGCCCACCATGCTAGCTCCAAGCTCCTTGTCACCATGCTAGCTCCAAGCTCCTTGCTGCGACGACAGGTTTTGCTGTTGAAGATGGTCGTGCTGCCCACCATGCTAGCTCCAAGCTCCTTGCCGCAACAGCAAGCAACCTCGAAGTCCTATGGCTTTGTTGTTTAAGTCTAAGGAAAGAAGATTGGTTTAGCTGGGGAAGACATCTATGGCTTTATTGTTTAAGTCTAAGGAAGGAAGATTGGTTTAGCTAGGAAGACAGGTTTTGCTGTTGAAGATGGCCGTCTGCCCCACCATGCTAGCTCCAAGTCCTCACCGAAGACAGGTTTTGCTGTTGAAGATGGTCGTGCTGCCCACCATGCTAGCTCCAAGCTCCTTGTCACCATGCTAGCTCCAAGCTCCTTGCTGCGACGAGACAAGTTTTGCTGTTGAAGATGGTCGTGCTGCCCACCATGCTAGCTCCAAGCTCCTTGCCACGATGAGTTTGAGTTTTTTAGTGTGTTAAGTTATAAATGTCAAATCAGGTGGCCCTATGGTTGAAGTTCTTAAAATTTTATGGGGGCATGTTAAAGTTGATTAGAGTGACACCGATTAGGATCCGATGGTTCCTTCGTTCTGGCACCACTATTTTCTATTGGATTCACTTAGTCCAAATGAATTTACTAAACTCAACTTAATGAGTTCTGTAATTTCATTTAGACCATATGAGGCCTCGTTAGCAACCGTAGGTTACCTCCTTCAAGGGATTCCCGATCATCCGATAGAGACATCTTAATTTAGTTACTATTGTAGTTTTGTGTGATGTTTGTGATTAAATTTTGAGTGTTTTATATTTGGAATGTTGTGGGGGTAAATTTGTTCTTGATTGATTTTAATTTTGGTTTTGTGGCTATCATGATAGTTTTAGTTTTCCATGCAAATTTGTATAAGCACAAAAGTATAGCGTAAAAGTGTAAGAAAGACAACATTAAAAACTGTAAAAGCGTACCTGGCGAGTCTTCTCATTCCACCACCTGAAACTTAAAATGCATGTTAAGACAGTTTATGGATAGCAGGAAAAGTAAGGTTTTGGTAGTTTTCCTAACTCAATGTCATATCTTGGTGGGTCCCTATTTGATCAATTAAGGATGACTTTGTCAAGCAAGATATATTATGTTTAGTAGATCTTTGAGATGTCCAACAGATCTAGAGAAAGAAGCAGGTCCATGCTACTTTCTCGCTGCCTGGTGGAAAATCTTTAGTTCTTTTAAACTTATTATGTTGCTTAATAATTCATCGTATAAATTCCCTTAATGCTCATTTAACATTGATGTCTCAATTATCCCTAAGAATAGGGTAATTATCACTTGTAATTCAATTTAAGAATTATGTGGTGAAGACCCTTAAAGAGGCAAGTTAATGTTGTTAGAACACTTCGCCAAGTTTTAAATCTAATTGGGTTTGTAACGTTTGAAAGTTGTTTTAATTTTTAATGATATTTACTTTTCTAATCCTTATTTAAATGAAACTTGATTTAGCCTAAGTCACTACTAAGCTTACTTTTCTAATCCTCATTTAAATGAAACTTGATTTAGCCTAAGTCACTATTAAGCCCTTAAAACTTTTTCTAATCCTCATTTAAATGAAACTTGATTTAGCCTAAGTCACTACTAAGCCCTTAAGACTTTTCTAATCCTCATTTAAATGAAACTTGATTTAGCCTAAGTCACTACTAAGCCCTTAAGACCCAGGCTAATTGGGCTTGTAGTGTTTGAAAGATGTTTTAATTTTCAATGATGTTTACTTTTCTAATCATAGTCCTAATTAGGCTTGTAGTGTTTGAAAGACGTCTTAGTTTTAATTGATATTTACTTTTCAAATCCTTGTGAAACTTGATTTAGCTTAAGTCACTACTAAGCCCTTAAGACCTAGGTGAGTGTCTTAATTAATTTTGAAAATGTTAAGCTTTAGGTGATCATGATTCATGATTTGATTTTTATTTGAACATCAAAATAGGGGTATTAAATTGATTAATTATTGACTTCAAAAGTCATACCCCTAAGTCCTATATTAACTTTATTTTAATGAACTTCCAAATTTTAACAATTTAGAAATTTATTAACTTATCTTTCTCAATTAAGAAGGTGAGATTGGTTTCTACCAATTAACCCTTATGTTTGAAGCATCAAATAAATTGATTAAGATCAGAGGTTACCCATTTTTTTCTTTAAATTAATCCTAAATGTTAATTTATGCTTATTTTCTAAAATTACACATTTGCCCAGAAGGCTCTATCACTTCATAATTTGTCAACTTCAATTCAAATGACTTTGAAATTTTTATCCTACCTCACTCATGAGACAGTTAACACATCAGAGGAGAGAATGTGATTTTTCAAAATTTAATTTAATTTACATAAATATTTTTATGCAAAAATAGGATTTTTCAAAGAAAATTCCTAACTTAACTAAGGTAAATCCTAATCCCTTGAAATTTTTGCTGGAGGTAGAGTTAAACCAGACTAGTCTTTGGAACAAATTTCATATTTTTTTAAATTGTTTTTTAAATATTTCAATTATTTTAATTTCTGGGGTATTTATTAAATATAAAATATTTTAAATGGAGAAAATTATGTTATGTATTTTTGAAAAGTCTCCATGAGGTCGGAGAACTCAAAAGAGAAGATTTTTTTTTTTGAATTTTATTTGATTTATTGGAATTATTTTAGTGAAAACTCATTTTTAGCCTTTAAAAATTAGTTTTAAGCTTTAAAATTTAATATCTTTATTTAGAAACCTAGGAAAAATATTCTAGATGTTCCTAAGTGATTAGGATGCAATTTATAACATTTCTATGAGTTTTATTATTTTGGTGTTTTTAAGGGATTTTTAATTATTTAAATATTTAAAATAGGTTAAAATGAAGTTTTTATTTTAAATATCATTTTATTCTTAGAAAATACACCTGATCACAGTTAGCTCAAAAAACTAAGTTTCATAAATTTTTTAGTTGTATTTAGATTTTTAAAAATCATTTAAATGCCAAAAGTAATGTTGATCTTTAAAAATCAACTTAAGTTATCAAATGAACTCAAAATATTTTGAAATCTCTATGATGAGTTCTCTGGACCATAAACCATAGTGGGGTTCAAAAAACAAAGTCATTTAAATGTTCATTATTTTCAAAATTAATTATCTTAATTACTTAGCGTTTGTGAAAATTACGTATATTTTAAATGACTTGACCGATGAAATTATTTCCAAAAGCTTCACTACTCATGGTGGACATTCCAAAATTTTCTTGGAATTTTCTAATCAATATGCTAGTTTCCATGATTATTTTAAGGAAATAATGTGCAACAATTTTAAAAATATGGATCTCTCTATAGGGACTTCCTCTAACCTTAGAAAAATCAGAGGATATTTCTCTTCATCAAGGCTACAACATGCCAAAATTTTAAGCCAAGTTGATGTGTCAATATGCATGTAAAATCAAATGATTCCAAATAGTGTTTAGTTAATTAAAAATAAAATATGCATCAAATGGACTTGAAATTTATGCCACATTGCTCTACTCTGTTCACGGAGCAGGGGGGTCTTTTTATTTTATTTTTGTGATTTTTCTACACAAAGTTATGAATTTTCTAAGTTAGGGGTATTTAAATAAATAGGAAAAAGCCCTATTTATCTATTAGAACTATGTGTGCCACGTCAACCTACGACTGCTCCGAAGCTCCACGCGGTGTGCTTTCATTTGATTCCACCATCCACCTTAGCGCTGACTCGACTTGTTGTTTATGTCCCGAAACGGTGTCCGACTAGATCTCCTCCATCCATTTGATACACGCTCGATCAAATGGCTCCCCATCATCGTCCCAGTTAGAATGATCCCATGACCGTCCACACTAAAACCCTAAGTTCTCAGCCTAGACTCCACCAAATCACTTCGGGTTTCATCCTATGGACTCATTCAAGTAAGAGGAACACATACATACTACAATCAAGCAATTAAATTAAGTCTGATTAAATGGAGAATCAAAATGGGCTCGGGATGAGATGAGGTTTTATACCTTTACTCTAATAAGTGAAGCTTCAATCAGAGGGTCTTGGCACGTTCGTTGAGCAAGGAGACTAGGGATTGAGTTCGTGGTCTTGGTGTAAGGCTTAGGTATAAATTCGATCATTACCGGATTTAGGGTTTTTGTCTAGAGCTGTGATAGAGGCTTTGTGGAAGGGGGATCTTATGGGGCTTTGGCTTCTTTCTTGGTTATGAAGGTGTGGGTAGAGTTAATTTGAGTTTGGTGGAGTGTGGGGGTGTAATGAGCTCTGTCCTGGTTTCCAACAAGCTTTTAAGCTCAAAATTGAGCTCTGGCAAATGGGAATTGGTGGGAGAAAATAGTTGGAATGCACTGAGGGAATCTTAGGGAAGCTATGTGGGAAGTTTGGAGAGACCTCTCTCAAGATATTTCAGCATACTTCCCATGGTTGTGAAGGTGAGTTTTTATAAAAAAAAAACCATAGGGTGGCTCTCAGGACATAAGTTTGGGTGCATTGTGGTGCTTAGGTGGAGGGCAGGGGAGCTCCATCAATTAATTTGGCTAAGCTGCCTCTATGTTTGATTTGGGTGAGGTACCATGGGGGTGGCTCTTGATTTTGAGCTTTTCCGACCACTAGGCTGATCGGCCAGCCATGGGGAGGTGGCTAGGAGCTTAGGGAAGCCAGGGGAATATGTCACAACAATTTAGTGCAATAATACCTAATTTTGGTAAGGATATCTTAAGCACATGCAATTTTGGAAATAATATCCCTTGATTTAGGGGAAATTTGGTCCATGGCTTGATTTAGGTAATTTCATGGTGTTTGGACTGGTCACTAGGTCTAATTAATGGCTGTGGTGGAGTTAATTTGGTGATTTTAGGGTGGTTAGGTCACATTTAGTGCATGTGTTCCATGTGGGTTCAAGTGCCAAATCTCGGGTTTGGTCTGGGCTAAGCGTGTGACCTAGCCAAAATAAATGTTTTATTTGGTGTAGAGGATCATAAGGAACAACTTTGGTGAAGGATGTAATTGGATTTGATCTTAATTGAAGGGTCAATTTGAGCGAACTTTGAATTTTAGTCAATTTGGTCATGTTGGGCTAGGCTTGGGTCTAGCTTGGGTTAGCCTTGAGCTAAGTCAAAATTGATAGTTGTAAATGGTCAATAATGATCACATGAAGGGTTCTCAACATGTACTGGGTGCCAATTTGGTAATTAAGGCAATCAATTCGGTGAAATTTGGGGACTTAGCCAATTTGGGGCTAAATTTGGGAATTTTGAATTTAGGCAACAATCAAATGGATTTGAGGCTTCACCAAAACTAATTGATGGTCAATTTTGATGTATGGGGATGTTATGAAGATTTTTCAACATTAATTGGGGCCAATTGACTAGGCTATGGGTTCAATTTGGTGAGACTAGGTCATATGGTCAAAATTGCGGTTTTGATCTAAATCAAAATCGAGCACAAATCATGTGCCAATTAAGCTTGGATTTGGTTTAGCTTGGCCATCTCAAAAGTTAATTTGAGTTTAGGATTGGAATTGGGGTTAATTGAGGTCAAATTGATGGACATTTGGGATGAATTTGGGAAAATTTGTGCCCTTGAAGGCAAATTTGGGGGTTTTGGTTAAAGATGGTCAAATTGGGTCATGTGGTAGTTGAGATTTATTGAGATTTTCTGAGAATTTTTAGAATTTTTGGAATTTTGGGCTATGGAGGGGTATCTTGGTAATTTGGGGGTGTTTAGGGTAAATGGCTAAGTTGGTTATCTTGGTAGAGTTGAGGTACCAACCACCACCAATAAGCTATGTACCAATTGAAACCCCATTTTGGGTCCTCTATTTAGTGGTCTTAGCCAAACTATAAACCTAGGGTTGATAGGTTTAGGGGGCCATTTACATGAGTATCCCAAAAAGATCAAGGGACCTAGGCTGGAAATTTGAGTTTAGGGTTGTGAGTGAATGTGAGTGTATATGAGTGTAGTGAGTTCCCTAGTTCCAAACTAACACACAAGGTTAACCTTATGGTCCAGCAGTCCTAAGGGTGACTCATCTTGAGTTTCCCCTTATAGTGACCCCACCTACTAAGTGCTAGAGGTTAGGATCAATATGTGGAACTTTAAGTTGAGTAAAGAAGAGGGTAGAATTTCTAATGTTGAGGGTTCCATATCTAGTTTTCTAAGAATAGTCAATAGGAAAGTCCTATGGCTAGACATTAGGCTACTAAAGAAGAAAACTAAACGTCAACCAAAAGTGAGGTCAACAATCATTGATGTCAAAATTATTTGATGAAGCATATTCTTTAATTGAAGAGATGACTACTGACCAAAGGAAAAATATGTTAAGATTTTAATTCTTATTTTATACTATTTTTTTATGATATTGCAGTTTAAAGAAAAGTATTTTTGAAGTTTTGTTACAGGAATGATGAAATAGGGTCATTGGAGCAAAAAAATGGGAAAAGGAGCAAATTTGGAGAAAAAAGGACCAAAATATGAAGAATTGAACGAGGGCGCTAACGGCGCCATCAACTCCACTAACGGTGAGATTTTCCCGAGACTCCTAAATTAATTCATTAAGAAGGTCCGCCGACAGCGCCCTCGCGGCCGTCGACTGTGAGATCGGCGGTTATGACCAACTAGGCTTTGGATGAGGACAAATTTTGAAGGGATGCTTACACAATCCTTGAAAAAGCTCATCCACAACTTAAAAAAAAGATTTTGGCCGAAAATTGAGGGGTTTCGGAAGACTCTAGAGATCCCGTAGGTTAGAAAGGTTCCATTAGTGTTTGGTAGAGAGTCAAAATTGTGAGGAATTCTTTGAGAGAGTGTCAGTGGAGGGAAAGTGAGAGATTTCTTCCTCCTTGCTGCTTCAAAGTGAAATTCTGTGTGTTGCAAGGAAAGGAAGAGATCTAGAGGAATTTTGAGGATTTTTCTTGGGGAGAACTTAGAGATATATTTATTTATTGTTATAGTTTGTATGAAGTTGATTTTATATATGAATTCTGAGTTTTGTTTTGTTGTCCCTGTGAGATCTGAGTAGTTATCTCTGTCTTTCTCCTTGTCTTAAGATTTGTGAAATGGTGTTTTGAATTGGTGAATCGATAAAAATATTTAAGAAATTGTGATGATCTTTTCACTTTGATCTTAATTTACTTTCAATCTGGCCAATTGATTTGTTAAAATATGTTGAGTTTTATAATTAAAGTGAAGATTACATCCAAGATTCAGGGAGGATAAATCCATTGGAAGTTGGGTTCAAATAAATAGGGAAATACTTTTATCAGGTGTAGAATTGGAGATTTTAGAGTGACAGAATAAAATCCCCAATTCAGTCCTATTTTTTAGGTACTGAAGTGTAGATGTTAGCTCTCGAGTGAGGGGAATGTGGGAGCTCCGAAGTGAGAGCCGGTATCCTCCCAGCCTAGCCGCAGATTCAGTAAACAAGCATAGGATTAGTCAATGTTCTTTATGCCTAGACTAAAGGGTAAATCGCAGATTCAGTAAACAAGTGTAGGATTAGTCAATGTTTTTTATGCCTGGACCAAAGGGTAAAGAATAGTCAGTAAACAAGCGTAGGATTAGTCAATGTTCTTTATGTCAGGACCAAAGGGTAAAGAATAGGTGCCTATTTGGCACAATATAATTTGAACCAATTCACTTTATCCATTCACTATAATTTCTTGACAGGGAGAAACTATTTGATAGGATTAGTCAATGTTCTTTATGCTTGGACCAAAGGGTAAAGAATATTTAGCCGCAGAATCAGTAACCAAGCATAGGATTAGTCAATGTTCTTTATGCCTGGACCAAATGATTAGTCAATGTTTTTTATGCCCGGACCAAAGGGTAAAGAATAGGTATGCTCCTATTTGGCGCAATATAATTTGAACTGATTCACTTTATCCATTCACTATAATTTCTTGACAAGGAGAATGATTCAATATAATTTGAACTAATTCACTTTATCCATTCACTATAATTTCTTGACAAGGAGAAGGATGTTTTCTAGTATATTGAATATCACATTGCCATTCACTATAATTTCTTGACAAGGAGAATGATGCTTTCTTATATATTGAATATCACATTGGAATTCACTATAATTTCTTGACAAGGAGAAGGATGCTTTCTTATATATTGAATATCACATTTAACTAATTTATTAGTATAATTAGTTATTTAAGAGTTATTAAAATTACATATTTATTTCAATTGTCTATTAATGTAGTATAATTAGTTATTTAAGAGTTATTAAAATTACATATTTATTTCAATTGCTTATTAGTGATAGGTATAATTAGTTATTTAAGAGTTATTAAAATTACATATTTATTTCAATTGCCTATTAGTGACTCATAAGCGACAAGGAGAAGGATGCTTTCTTATATATTGAATATCACATTAAAAACCTTATCAGTATAATGTGAGTTATTTAATAGTTATTAAAATTACATATTTATTTCAATTGCCTATTAGTGACAGATAAGCAAATTTAACTTCATTGTTGTGATTAAAGTATTGTTTTTCTAAAATCTTAGTTCGTACTTCTAATCTTACTCCTTGTGAGATCGATATCTAGGACTCCATTAGAGCCCTATATTACTTGAGCAATACGTATACTTGCATTGATAAGTGTGACTTTACAATTATAAAAAATTAATTACGTCCATATTTATCAAATCTATAACTGTTATTAAGGTTTTGGTACAGTTGCTGAGGAATTAAATCTTTGGTCAGCAATATTAAATACTTACATTTTTAAGCATATATAAAGTCGCGGTCAACTACTAATAATTTTTAGTGGCCATCTGAAAGTGTAAATCCAAAAAGAGTATTCATGATTCTGATGCAATATCTATGTTAGTTGCCCAAATAGCTGCTATATCAAAGAAAGTATGTCAATATGGAATGAAATATTCTCAGAAATCACCTGTGCTTTAGGAAAACTCATTAGGACAAGTGATAGAATTTCATTCTTTTTGTGAGACGTTAAATGCAATAAATAATTGTTCTAATAATCCTTGTGCCAACTATTATAATCCTTGTTGGAAGAATCATTAGTTAGAGTAACTATAACTCTGATCCTGTAAATCTGCAATGGGGAAACAATACTGCTAACCCATTGAGAAACTCCAACAATCAAGTGAATCCAACTTATAAACCTTATTATCCCTAAAGTTTTAATAGTTTGATGAGTAAGGAGAAAAAGTTATCGATGGAAGAACTGATATTGCAAATGGGAAGCCAATTATAAAGTTAAGGAGTTGCAATTATAAACATAGAAAATCAAGTTGGATGTATTGCTACTGCACTTAGCAATAGACATACAAGAATGTTGCCTAGTAATTTTGAAGTAAATGCTAAAGATTCGAACAAAAATCAAATTAAAGCTATTCAACAGAGAAGTGGAAAAAAATGGAAAACAGAGTTAAAAAAGAAGTGGAAGTTGAAGTTGAAAAAGATGAGGTGGAAATTGAAAAATCTGGTGAAGATTCTCTTTTTAAGTCAGAATGTCTTATTAAATCAATGAAAATCACAATAAAAAGATCACCACCTTCATTTCCTCAAAGATTGAAGTAGAAAAATAAAGATAACCATGTTTCAAAGTTTTTGGAGATATTGAGGAAATTGACTATAAACATTTCATTTGGTGAAGCCTAAGAACAAATTTCAAGTTATGTGATAGTTCATGAAGGATTACTTAATAAGAAAAGGAAGTTTGTAGATAATGAGACTGTTGAACTCAGTGAAGAGTGTAGCACTATAATTCAGAAGAAGCTTCTTGAAAAACCTAAAGATCCTGAAAGGTTTACTATTCTTTATGCTATTGGCGAAATATTTTTTGGAAATCATTATGTGATTTAGGAACCAATATTAATCTTATGCCTTTATCAATTTTTAAGAGGTTGGATTTCGGAAATTTTTCACCTACAATTGTAACTCTTCAGTTAAATGATCGTTTAATTACCCATCTTAAATGAGTTATTGAAGATGTTTAGGTAAAGTTGATAAATTTAACTTTTATGTGGATTTTTTTGTATTAATTATGGAGGAAGACAAATACTTTGCTATCATTTAGAAAGACCATTCCTTGCCACTGGAAGAGCTTTGATTGATGTGTAGAAAGGAGAACTAACTATGATATTTAGTGACCAAGAGGCTACATTTAATATTGCAAAGTCAATGAGATACCCTACAACAGAGCAAGAGATTGAATGCTTCAGAATGGATATTAATGAATATTTCATCCAGGAAAAGTTTGAGAAGACACACAAAAAATAATTTGAGAAAGTATATTTGGAATATCAAGATGAGGATTAAATTTAAGATGAATCTACGGAAGTGAGTAATGAAGATTTGGATTATGTTCAGGAAAAATTTGAAATGTTAGATCCCCCAGAAAGTAATATGAATTTGATTTCATATATTGAGAAACCGCCTTAACTAGAACTAAAAATACTTCCTACACATTTGAATTATGAATTTTTAGGAGATTTATTTACATTACTTGTTATAGTGTCCTCATAATTAATTGATACGCTAGAACAACAATTGTTAGAAACTTTGAGAAGATATAAAAAAGCCTATGGAAGATATTAGCTGATATTAAAGGAATCAGCCCTTCAATTTGTATGTATAGAATTTTATTGGAACATCAACAAAAACCAATAGCTAATCCTCAAAGGAGATTGAATCCTATGATGAAAGAAGTTGTTAAGAAAGAGATTTTAAAATTGTTAGATGCTTGAACAATATATCCTATTTCAGACAGTGCTTAGGTGAGTCTGATTCTTTGTGTTCCAAAGAAAGGAGGTGTGACTGTAGTTATAAATGAGAATAATGAATTAATACCAACAAGACAGGTCATTAGATGGTGTTTCTGCATAGATGATAAAAAATTAAATTCTGCCACTGGAAAGGATCACTTTCCTTTACCCGTTTTGGACCAAAGGTTGGATAGGTTGGCTGGGCACTGATATTTTTGTTTTCTAGTTGGATATATTGATTATCATCAAATACCTATTAATCCAGAGGATGAAGAGCAAACGTCATTTAATAGTACTTATGGAACTTATGCTTTCTGGTGAATGCTCTTTGGATTATGTAATGCATCAACAACATTTCAAAAATGTATGATGTCAATTTTCAGAGATTTAATTGAAAAATTGATTGAAGTTTTTATGGACGATTTTTTTATATTTGGAACTTGATTTAAAATATGTCTAAATCATTTAGAGAGAGTTTTAGAACGATGTGAAAAGACTAATCTCGTATTAAACTGGTAAAAATGTCAATTTATGGTTGTCGGAGGAATTGTGCTTTGGCATAAAATCTTAAGAATGGCATGGAAGTAGATCGTGCGAAAATTCAGGTTATATAAAACCTACTATTCTAGGAGGAGTTATGAGCTTTTTAGGAACTGCTGGATTTTACAGGTGATATATTAAAGATTTTTCAAAAATTACAAAGCCTTTATGTCAACTTTTGAAAAAAGATACAAAATTTGACTTTAACCAAGATTGCCTTAAAGCATTGAAACTTTAAAGGAAAAACTGATCACTGCTCCTTGAATTGTTTCACCTGATTGCGAGATTAACTATACCACTACTGAAAGAGAGTTATTGGCAATTATTTATGCTTTTGATAAGTTCAGGTAATATCTAGATGGAGCTAAATGCATTGTGCATACTGATGACTCAACTATTAAATATTTAATGCAAAAAAAGGATGTGAAACCGAGATTAATTAGATGGGCACTTTTGATGCAAGAGTTTGATTTTGCAGCAGTCGATAGGAAGTGAAATGATAATCAAATCGTTGATCATCTATCTAGGCTTGAATATGATGAAATTCTTGATTTAGAAAAAGAAATTAATGAAACATTTCCCGATGAATAACTTTATATTGTAAAAAGATGGGAAATATCGTGGTATGCTGATATTGTAATTTATACTGTTAGGATATTTTACCATATGGACTAACAAAACAATAGGAAAAGAAACTCATTCATGATTCAAAATCTCATTTTTGGGACAAAACTTATTAGTATAAACAATGCAAAGATTTAGTAATGAGGCGTTGTGTGCCTTACAAAGAATTTGAAGAAATTATCTAAAAATGTCATGACTCAGAATTTGGAGGTTATTTTATGAATGATAGAACTATTCATAAAATTTTGCAATCTAGATTTTATTGGCCTACTCAACTTAGAGATGTTAATATATATATATATATATATATATATATATATATATATATATATATATATATATATATATATATATATATATATA